>JAJONQ010017697.1:0-57057 GCA_036250385.1 Solanum microdontum | reverse complement strand
ACCCTCCAAAGTAGACCCTCGAAAAAGGCTTCACTTGGAAATTTTGGATTTTGATACGGTTGCTCTAAAATTTGGGTTAGACCCATTTCCCACTCAATTTGACCCCCTAAACAAGAATATGAAGTCAGATTTTCGGAAAACGAAATGGATTTTTTTTATAGCTAAACAAGTTTCCGGTAACTTCCGAAGCACATTTTTAAGAACTTTTTGGGTCATTTCATGTTGATACAATGGGCTGTGGGAAAACGGACCCACCTGCTTGTTGATGAGTCTTCGGCGCTATGCGCCACAAGTTTGTTTCACCCAATCCTTTACTCTTTACTTTTTGTGCTTTAGGGACAAGTGCACACTATTTTGTTGGGGGTGGGGTAAACGGATTGTAAGTGATAGGGTAAAGTCTAAGTAACCCAACTCATAATCCTCTCTTGGGGTTTTCTTGCCTGTGTTCTTTTTTCCAAGAGATTGTTTTAATTTCTGTTGAACCAACAAGTGTTAGGATTTTATGTGTAGAAGCATGAGAAAGAATGAAAGCATGATGGCATAATAAAAGGAAGAGTAATGATACCCGTCCAAAATATGTTATATGTGCTAAAATTTGTTAGCAAGAATGAGTTGAATGTGTTGGCTCTAAGTATGACATGATAAAGAACCAACTTGATTTCATGACTTAAGCTAAAACTCGAATTGGGTAATCTAATAATGAAACTATGTGCCAAAAGTGTGTGAGAATGGTTGTTTGTTAAGATAGTTTTCTGCTAATCTACAACTTACCCCGTAGGTCCTTCTAGGATGATCTATGCTAGAAGTTAGGAAGTGATCATAGGCCATTGTTCATATTTGTCCACCTAAGCCTAAAATGATGTAACCAAATGATAGGATTATTCCCTTTTGATCCAAATAGTTGAGCCTAAAATTGACCAATTCTTTTGATTCACCTAACTCACCTTCCCTTAAAAACATTGTCTTGTCCCCGGTCCCTCCCTGGTCATGTGCACCTTGACTTAGTCCAAAAGCCTAAGTTGAGGTTTGCTAAGCCCAATAGTTAGCTTGATCTTGGCCCTGGTCCAACATCGGACATTGTGCACCTCAATTAATGCAAAATGCATAAGTTGATAGTGGTTATGAAAAAGGAAACCAAATGAAAAAAATGGTATGAAAAGAGTGAGGTAAACAGATTGTGAGTGATAGGTTGAAGTCTGAGTAACCAATTCATAATCTTGACTTGGGGTTTCTTACTCACTCATAGTCCTCTCTAGGGATTTTCTTGCCTGTGTTCTTTTTCCCCAAGAGATTGTTTTAATATCTGTTGAAACGACATGTTTTAGAATTGTATGTGTAGAAGCATGAGAACTAATGAAACCATGATGGAATAATAAAAGGAAGAAAAATGATACCCGTCCAAAATATGTGATATGTGCTAAAATTTGTAGTCTAGAATGAGTTGAATGTGTTGGCTCTGAGTTTGACATGATAAAGAACCAACTTGAATTCATGAATTAAGCTAAAACTTGAATTGGTAATCTGATAATGAAACTATGTGCCAAGAGTATGTGAGAAAGGTTGTTTGTTTAGACAGTTTTGTGCCAATCTAGAACTTGCCTCGTTGGTCCTGCTAGGATGATCTAGGCTAGAAGTTAGGAAGTGATCATTGTCCATTGTTCAAATTAGTCCACCTAAGCCTAAAATGATCTAACCAAATGATAGCATTATTCCCTTTTGATCGAAATAGTTGATCCTAAAATTGACCAATTCTTTTAATTCTCCTAAGTTACCTTCCCTTAAAAACATTGTCTAGGCCCCGGTCCATCCTTGGACATGTTCACCTTGACTTAGGCCAAAAGCCTAAGTTGAGGGTGGCATAGCCCAAAAGTTACCTTGATCATGGCCCTGGTCCGATATAGGACATTGTGCACCTCAATTAATGCAAAATGCATAAGTTGAGGGTGGCTATGAATAAGGAAACGAAATGAAAAGAAGGTATAAAAAGAGAGTGGTAAACGGATTATGAGTGATACAGTGAAGTCTGAGTAACCCACTCATAATCCTCTCTCTGGATTTTCTTGCCTATGTTCTTTTTCCCCTAGAGACAATTTTAATTTTTGTTGAACATACATGTGTTAGGAATGTATGTGAAGAAGCATGAGGATGAATGAAAGCATGATGTAATACTAAAACGAAGAAAAATGATACCAGTCCAAAATATGTGATATATGCTAAAATTTGTAGGCTAGAATGAGTTGAATGTGTTGGCTCTGAGAATGACATGATAAAGAACCAACTTGATTTCATGACTTAAGTTTAAACATGAACTAGGTTATCTGATAATAAAACTATGTGCTAAGAGTGTGTGAGAATGGTTTTTTGTTTAGACAGTTTTGTGCCAATCTAGAACTTGCCCTGTTGGTCCTGCTAGGATGATCTAGGCTAGAAGTTAGGAAGTGATCATAGGCTATTGTTCAAATTAGTCCATCTAATCATAAAATGTTATAACCAAATGACAGCATTATTCCCTTTTGATCCAAATTGTTGAGACTAAAATTGACCAATTCTTTTGTTTCACCTAACTCACCTTCCCTTAAAAACAGTGACTTGGCCCCGGTCCCTCCTTGAACATGGGCACCTTGACTTAAGCCAACAGCTTAAGTTGAGGGTGGCATAGCCCAAAAGTTACCTTGATCTTGGCCTTGGTCCGACATCGAACATTGTGCACCTCACTTAATGACTTATGCATAAGTTGAGGGTGGCTATAAAAAAGGAAACCAAATGAAAAAAGGGTATGAAAATAGTGGGGTAAACAGATTGTGAGTGATAGGGTAAAGTCTGAGTAACCCACTCATAATCCCCTCTGGGGTTTTCTTGCCTTTGTTCTTTTTCCCCAAGAGACTATTTTAATTTCTGTTGAACCGGCATGTGTTAGGATTGTATGTGTAGAAGCATGAGAAAGAATGAAAGCATGATGGCATAATAAAAGGAAGAACAATGATACCCGTCCAAAATGTGTAATATGTGATCAAATTTGTAGGCCAGAATGGGTTTAATGTGTTGTCTCTGAGTATGACATGATAAAGATCCAACTTGATTTCAGGACTTAAGCTAAAACTTGAACTAGGTAATTTGATAATCTGATAATGAAACTATATGCCAAGAGTGTGTGAGACTGGTTGTTTGTTCAGATAGTTTTGTGCCAATCTAGAACTTGCCCCGTTGGTCCTACTAGGATGATCTATGCTAGAAGGTAGGAAGTGATCAGTGGCCATTGCTTAAATTAGTCCACCTAAGCCTAAAATGATCTAACCAAATGATAGCATTATTCCCTTTTGATCCAAATAGTTGAGCCTAAAATTGACCAATTCTTTTGATTCACCTAACTCACCTTCCCTTAAAACATTGTCTTGGCCCCGGTCCCTCCTTGGACATGTGCACCTTGAGTTAGGCCAAAAGCCTAAGTTGAGGGTGGCTAAGCACAAAAGTTACCTTGATCTTGGCCCTGGTCTGACATTGGAAAATGTGCACCACAACTAATACAAAATGCATTAGTTGAGGGTTGCTATGAAAAAGGAAACCAAATGAAAAAGGGTATGAAAAGAGTTTCTTGTTGAAGAGAGGAAAACGTATGAAAGAGGATGTGACTTGATGCAAAAGAAGCAAAAGAAAATGAAAGTGAAAGAAAGAAGAAGAAAGTGAAAAGTAAGAGTCAAAAAGTCGAAAGTCACATCCATGTTGCAAAAAAATAAGGAAAAGAGGTTTAAATGGAAGGATGCCAAAATTAGGTGAAGGAAGAGGTAAAAAGCCAATGTAATGTCAAGGAGGGCAAAAAGTCACCAAAAAAGTACCCAAATGTACCACACTTGACTTTGAGCCTACGTTACAAGCTAAGAAAGTCATGTAGTGATCCTAGCAACTAGTTTGGAGAGTCTAAGAAGTGAAAATAAGGGCAAGCCTATGGTACTGAGCACTAACTGTACTTGAAATCACTTTTGAGCGTGAGTGTTGAATGAATCCTTGTGCTCAAAATTATATCCATTTTGTGAAAAAGGGATTTTGGTTGAAGGTAAGGGACTAGTTAGATTAGCAGAAAGTTGGTACATTGGTGATAGCAAAACATTGTATGTTGTGTGTTGATTGGTCGATCGTTGTCATAATTTGATCCACATTAGTTGGCTTGTTGAGTCTAAGAGAAAAGATTTGCCCTGGAAGAGAGAGTTGGAATAGAGAGCCATGTGATTGCTTGTTCCTGAATGTTTGCTTATATACAAGTGTCGTTTAGAGTCTTAGTGCGTCGCTTGAGGACAAACAACGAATTTAAGTTGAGTGTGTTGATATACTGTGAGTTTACAGTATTTTTAATAAATTTCACTTAAGAGTTGTGTGTGTTTATGGCCATTATGTATTGGTTTTAATGCATTTTTATCATGTTTGCAGGAAATATGTTCATACATGGAAATTGAGAGACACAACTAAAGGATGTGCAAAAATGGGAATCTATGGACCATAGGTCCATTAACGCTCCGTAGATGGTTGACGTAGATGGACCGGCAAGGTTTGAAGGAGATCAGGGAATTCTTGACTAAGTGTGGAACCACGGTTGCAAACAACAGTTTGCATATTGATCTACGAGCCGTACTAGAGTTCCATGAAATCCCTCAGAGAGGGGGTTCCAGTACCTGATTTTGATGATTCTGACAATGGAGCTACAGAGGAGGATCCATGGATCGTAGATCAAACCACGGTCTGTACTGGTGATCTGTCGATTGAGTCAAGGAAGTGGAGATTTTGAAGATTGGAAAATTGCCTAAGTCCTGAGACGACCATAGATCAATCCACGGTACGTAGGTCAATGTCGTAGATTGAAACCACGTCCTGAAACATTATATCCTTATTTCGTTTCATTTTTAGTTAGGACTTGTTTCTCTATATATAGGGCATGTAAACCTCATTTTTGGAGGGGAGACTTTATTACTTTTATTCTTGTTCTTGACTAGGGAGATTAACTTGCAACTTTAGCAATTATTAATTTCCTAAGTTCCTTTTGAAGATTTTGGTTTGGAAATTAAAGTTGGAATTCTGGGTTTATCATTCTCATTACATAAGTTCTTGATTTCTTCTCCTAAAAATATGAATTGTGTTCTTGCTAATATGGGTAACTAAGCCCACAACTATGGTTGTGGGAACCATGAGCGATTAACAAAGTATAAATAGTAACTAAGCAATTCTTGAATAGTGTTGTTGCATGCATTGATAATTCTTTCATTTAGAATTCTTTTTAACGAGTGCACGCGTTAGAAGTCTCCTGCAGAACCAAGGAGGTAGTTAATAAGAAAAGAATTATCAACATAGATTTAGTGTGATACTATCTAATAGTCTAATGTCGATCGGTGCGGGGGTGAAAACTATGACATACATCGATGTGATGTCTAATATTAGGTAAAGGCAAGGGTTAGTAAATTATACACACGTAGCCGGACAAAGGTGCGAGGTGAATTTCTCTAGTTTTCGGAACAAGGAATTAGAGATACCTAACTTATCACTTTGCATGTAATAAACTAGGAAAGGATTGCTATTACTAGGATTACCGCGTTATGAGCTTATGGGGAACACGTACACCCTAGTTACTTTCTCATCTTGATATCAACTAATGTTTGAATCTTGCTCACTAAATACTTACACAATTTCCTGAATTTGTTTCACAAATCCCCCCCCCCCCCTTTAATTACTTATTTTCAGAAATACATTGACTAAACGAATATAATCGTGAGTTAAGTTTATGTCTAAACCAAATTCTTCATGGGATCGACCCCAACCTACAAGATGGGTTCTTTACTTGATAACGATCGCTTATGCTTCTTTAGGGAGGTGTAATTTGAGCGTATCAGTATGACAATCGAAAGTGGACTGATTAAAAGGTTGCATGATAATGAACAATGTAACTTGAGAAAATAAAGTTATAAAAGTTGTCATAACATGTATAAGTTGCTTAGCGAATGATAAGAATGATATTGCATGAATTGAGGTTAGAATATCTTTTGTGGTTTCATAGATTGAGCGTATATCAAAGAGGGTCATGATGTGGTTTCATAGATTGAGTGTATATCAAAAAGGGTCATGATATGACTACTACAATGGTACCGATGCTTACTTGGTTAGAGTTATGGAGTGCATTACCCTGCTTTCGACCAGATCTACGAGGCAATGCATATCACTTTAGATGAGAAAACGAATGGTTTTTGTAGTGCCTTGTAGTTATATAATGGATGGAAATGTGAGGGTTATTTGGGTACGATCTTCTCGGTAGGTATGATATGTTCTAGTGGTGGATCTAATAAAGTTTTGTGGTGTGATACTAGTGGTATATGGAAACGGATACGTCAATTGTCAAGTGTGAATACTAACTACTTAAAGAGTTATCAGTTGTATCAATGCTCCTATAATGAGATTCGATATTGCATTCATATTTGAGAAACCAACTAGGTTGTTACTGCCGATGTTTAGGGTTAAGTAGTGTGTATAAGAAAGATTTTATTGGTAGATCGTTGATACAGGATTAATGCATCAAGTTGAGAAGTGTATCCCGAGGGTTCTAGATGAGGACCAATGATTTCATATTAATGTCCAAGGGAATGGATAGATACCAGAATGACAAGCTTATGGGTAAAGGAAGTCCCAAAGAGTATACTTGTGCTAAAGTAATTGAAGATTTTAGTAAAAAGTGCATATAAAATTGGGTTAGTCCTATTGTATTTTATTGGTATAACTAGGTTTAAGGTGTCGTATTGATGAAACGGTTGACTTCTTAGTGATGTCAAAGGCTCACTGATCATAATGGTAATAAAAGTTCATGATGATACATTGGATCAGGTATCACGTTCCGACAGATACATTGGATCAGGTATCACGTTCCGACACACTAATTGGGATCGTATGTCACGTTTCGGCACACTAATAATTTGGGTATGGGTTCTATGAGAGGACAATTGAATTATGATATATACTTGTTATTAAGAATGTGGAGTTGTACATTGCTTCTAAAATGATACCCGATATATATATTTTTTGTACATGTCATGTTACTATGTTGTGACTGCTTATATATGTTTTGCTTACTGGAATAACCGCGTGATCCTACCAGTACACTGTGGGTGTGTAAGGATACTACACTTGCTCGTTCTTTGTTGAGTACATGGCATCTTCAGATGGTTCTTGATAGACCTCAGCTAGGAGATCAGTGATCGAGATCGGATTTAAGGGTGAACTAGTTCTTTCAGGCTGCCATGGGTCCTTCAATTTAGTTTAGTCTGTTCTTTTCGGACTCGAACTATTTTAGTAGTTTGGTTATGTTCGTTTCAGGATTCTACCCTTTATTAGACTTTTTGCACTTTAGATGGTTTGGTACAATGACTTTAAGTTCTAGTGGTTAACTTCCGCAACAGTTTTGTTGAACTACGAAGTTTATGGGAACTCCATATTTATTTAGACATTTAAACCTGCTTCTGTATCTCTAAATGTTTAGAGTTTGGGTTAGTTTTCTTAGTTGAGTTATAGTAATGGTTCTCCCACTGGAGGGAAATTGAGGGTGCCAATCACGACGGCCTGGGTTGTGACATTAAACAACTACTTTAGTATAATTAGAATTAACGATATACATAATCTAGTAATGAATAACAAAAACTAGTGAAAATCAAAGACTTTACTTTATATATATTTTTCAATGCATGTATTATCTCTTAACATGATTTCAACATCTTTATAGGCAAAATTGATCAATAATACAAGTAATTACACAATAATACAAGTCAATGGTCCTCTCATGGAACCCAAACCCAAACAGTTGGTGTACCGGATTGTGGCACCCGTTCCAAGTTAGTGTGACGGATCGTGACACCCGTTCCAATATTCAAAGAAGAATTACCTTCTCCTAGTTATAATATGCTCAACATTCTCTCATGGAGCTCATATGCAAATACTTCTCAAAACAAAGCATTTTATTCAAGGAGGAATTTCTCAAATTCCTAACTAAAGCATGCTCATATAGTCTTCTTATGAAGTACAATAGGCAACTTTCGCTCAAAGCACTACAACATGAGGGAAATAATGCACATAAACTCATCTTCTTTCAAAACACAAGCTTTCATGAACATCCATCATATAAGGAAGTCACAGCAACACAAAAGGACATAACAATAATGTTAACAAGGCACACCATCTCCCCCTTAGGAGTGAGCCTATACCAACACTTCCAAACATCATCAATCGCATCATCATAGGAGGAATTATATTTTCTCACTAAAAGCAAGCTCAACACAACAACATGGAGCCAAAGTGCCATTTCATCAAAGCATAACAAAGCATCTTCATCCAATCATCTCATGAAGTCAAATATGCCATCACCATGCTAAGATGCGCAACAACATAGGGAACATGTAAATCATGAAAAATCCATTTTATACAAAAATAAGAATCTTTCAAAAACATGCACAACATAAGGAGATCATGGAAATTTCTAATACACTCATGACTCCTAAACATAAAGCAAGACCAAAAGGAACTCTGTCTCAAGCTAGAATATGAATAGAAGAAAAGGATGAGGATATCGGGACTCTCAATCAATTTTGCTATCCAAGCACATGATCTCCTCCTTGGGAATAAGCCTCTTTTTACTACAACCTCGAATACTACTCCCTTCAAACAAACTCAAGCATTACTAAGGCTTATTATAGCCTTACCGGGCTCTAAAACCAATAGAGGTCTAATAATCATGCATCCAAATCGTACCAAGGTTAACAAAAGTAACTCTATGTGACAAGGAAATCATAGGACACATATAACATCCAAGACTCCTCAATCAAGAAATGAGTCAAGGAGGACTTATCACCTTAAGCTAGAGGAGGAATAGAAGGGAAAATAAGGATATTGGGACATCTGATTGGCCCTTGGCCTCCCAAATAATCACCCTTAACAAAAGACCCTTACTAAAATAACACTCCTCAACATTTTCATGGTAGCACTGATGAGTCCATAAATTGGACTCATTTATGGCTTCATTTTGATAGAAATAGTGTACTCGAATGCTTATTTTTCCTCAATATTTGATGAAAACTCTTAAGTTTCAGGTAGTTGAAGTTTTAGTTGAAGCATGGACAGTAAGGTGCAAAAATGAAACAAGAAGGTAGAAAAGATGAAGGAGCTGAAGCATGAGCATCGCCAAAAACCATTGGCGATTCACTGAAAGGACAAACTCTGCCCTTTGTTCCAGTATGCGAAGCCCTGAAGGAAGAGGATCAAAAAGGCGATGAAAGGAGAAGTCGGTGCGTCGACGAATAGTTCCACAAAGAAATACTATACCGCCCAATGGTCCAAAACGTGAAGATGCTGAAGGCAATCATGAAACAGCGATGAAACAGCAGAAGGGCAAGTTGCTGAGTCATTCGACGGAATCAACCAACTTCGCAGAAAGATTAGCCAGGGCTATTTTCTAAAGTCTATAAATACTAAACTTGTTATTAATTTTATAAGTTCCGAACCATAATATTTATTTTAAGAATAGAAAGTACTTTTTTGTATATTTTCTCTCAAGATTGGAGAGGGTTTTTGGGAGACTTGAAGAAAGAAGGATTTTATCTTCCCCAAGGTTGAAGTGGATCTTCTCCATTCTTATTCCTTTGCTTAAATCAAGATTTAATTTATTATACCCAATTGATTTTAGTATCATTTTAGGTGTATTTTGTTATTTCTTGACGTGTGACTAAAAACCCCATTCTTGGGGTGTGATTTAGCAAATATGTGTTGATATTATTGTTGGGTCCTGCTTGCAGATAGGTTAGAAGTAGTTTAATGGTGATTTCACCTAGTGGTTTTGGTTTAAGCTAAAGGGTTTGTAGTTGTGAATACAAAGCCACCCATGTATTTTCGGCTTGCCCGAGAGGGAGGTCGCGAAACCAAGACCACTAGACTGATGGCCTAAGGAGTGCGTCGACATGAGGTTCAGCCTGAAGAGGGTGAGCCTTAGTCACATATCCTAACACTCAGCTCGAGATAGTGAGTGAGGTAAGGCCTAGGCTGGTCTTCATGCAACAAATGGGTGTCCGAGAGGAATTTATTTAGAACGGGGTAAGTTGCCCGAGAGGAAACTTATTTCCATTTAAAGCTTTGCCTACTCACTATTATCTTACAAATTTCTTTTAAAAAACATGTACCCAACTACTTATCTCAACTTGTATTGCAGTCACACCCCAAGAATTCTTACCCATAATTAATTTTCTTGTTATTTTTACTAATTGTGACAAAACCCCCAAATCGATATTTGACACTTTTGTGTCTCCCCCTTTAATTTATGTTGTTTTTAATCGTTAATGTCTTTAGCTACGACTAGTTAGAGTTAAATTTGATTTTCCTATAAATTCTCAAAACCACTCCCTTGGGACACGATCGCAACCTTTAGTTGGGTTACTATACTATCAACGATCGTAGAAACTCATACCGTAGGTTAGAGTCGTTGGTCATGATAAGCATCGAAATGGTGCCGCTATCGAGGAGTGGTGTTATTTGAGAATTTTAGATTAGTAGAATTTTTGTTCTTCTTAGTCATAGTCTACTTACCTAATTTTTTGTTTTTTCTGGTTTGTCTATGTGTTGAGACAGGATAATGAGTATACATGATGGGGATGGTGGACCAATGGAGCACCTCCCAGTAGAAATGATGAGATTCAGAGATCACATCCTAAACTTCAATCATCTAGGAGGAGAACCTTTTCATGAGTCATGGCTGAGGTTTAAAACACTATTGATACAATGCCCAACTCATGAAATTCCTAATTTAGGTCTACTGGAATGCTTCTATAGTAGTCTAAGTCACGGAAACGGAGAGATAATCGACCGACTTCTGCCAGGCGGTTGCGATAAATACTCCTATGAGACCGCAGCCAAATTCCTTTACCTGGTGGGTAAAACCAACAAGGATATTGAGAAGAACCAACATTTAATCATTTTGCTAGGTCAGATGAACAACTTGACCCAAAGGGTCGAGGAACTGGAAGTGATGTCCAAAGAGAAGAGCAAATACAGACTACCTACTGACCAGGGCAGATCAATGGACATTGAAAATAAACATATCGAAGATATGTTGTTAACTATCCTACAAAAGATAAATGAACAAGATAGAGTGCTAGAGGAGATTAGAGAAAATGTAGAAGCGCTAAATCAAAAAGAGCAGTTCTCACTCTAGATCTATCCAACTAATTCAAACTCTCTTGGGTCACATAATGCGTGATCTCCGTCAGCCACAAGACAACGGGTGGCCAAATGATGTTTTGGCCAACTGCAAAAGTGAGAGTTATGTGCTCACCTGCGTCGTGCCACGATGTTAACTAAGGCGCTGTTTGGGAGGCAACCCAAAACCCTTAACTACTTTAAGTTTGTTATTTTTGAAATAAAGGTGTTTTGATTTTGTAGGAATGGAGCATGAAAAGTTTGTGAAAAGTACAAGATGAATTACTCATATCCAATTGGTGAAACGCCGATTAGATCGGTGACCGCTACAAAGATCGCCGTTTGGATCCACACTTTGGTTAAGGGTCCTATAAAAGTTGGCGAGGTAGATGAACACTCGGCAGATCACCAAGTAGCTAAGCAAATCCAAATAACGTCGCCGAACAAGTTAGATCTGGATGGGATTTATAAAACCATGGGCCTTATCTTTCAACTTTTTTTCATACCCCTCACTCTCGATTCTCGCGAAATTGCACCAACTTAGTATTTTCAGAATTTTTGCAAACCGTAAGTATTTTAGCTGTTTGAGTAGTGCTTGGATCTGTAATAACCGGCTGCTTAGCATCACAGTCTTGATCCAATCTGCCAAAAAGGTTGGCTCTCCAAACCCTGCATTTAATTTTGGTATGGATGCTCTCATATCAAGTAATTTTATCCAATGTCGTGTCATGTGCCTTTCTGATGAATTCAGATTACTCTAAGTGCTAAGGCGAACTCGCGGAACCCTTCTGCAATTTGCCAAGAAATTTGGCAAATTCTGTTGAAATTGTGTTTCTCCAAAACTCGATCTAGTTGTTCTGACTTCTTTCAATTTTTTTCCGGAAATGGCTAAATCAAACGTTGCAGGAAGAAGCAAGCCACCCCAAGATATAACAAAAGGGATTACAACGAGCAAGGATGTAGATACATTCAGAAGCAAACTTGCTAAACTTTCCAAAACTCGTGAGAAATGGAAATGCAAAAGCAAGGCCTTTGAATTATCAGACAAGGCTGATTGGCGAGTTAAGAGGAAGAATGATTCACCCAGGGCCAGGACTCCCCGGCCTACAATTACTGCACCTCTAGTTACACAACTGACACTGGTATTAGCACCTCTCGTACAAGGTCCTCAGTCGAAATCTAATCGAGAAAAGGATGAGGGGTTGAGGACAACTCTGGAAGAAAAGCACCTATCCATAGACGTGGTTATAGATAGATACCTAGAGATAATGGAGTGTTTGAGATACCACAAGAACCAGATCTTCACTAGACCCCGTTGCCCTTATATTCCAAACTAGGTAAGAGAGTTCTACATTGCATATAGTGCACTAATACCCCACCAAAAACAACTAGCAGAAGCCTTCAGATAAGTTAGTTATGTGCTTGTCAGAGGAAGGACAGTGAAGTGTGATAATGAGGAAATCAACGCAGTCTTGGGCATGCCCAATAATATTAGGGATCACTATGAGTACTTAATTAGAACAAAGAAGTTGGAGGAGATAAAAGAGTGGTTAACCCGACTAATTGCAGATGAAACTCCAAAGTGGGCAGCGGAAGGAGTTCTGATTTAAAAGAAAGAGCTAAACTTAGCCGCAAGGTTCTGGTTTGGTTTTATCAGCAGCATAATTATGCCATCTGAAAATGAGTTGATCTTTAGCCTTGCCAAGGCAGCCTGCCTGGGTTGTGTCATAAAGGAGACTCAGATAAACTTGGGTACAATGATTGCTTCGAAGATACTCATGCGTGCAAGAGAGAACCTCACCTCACATTCATTTCCAGTCTTGATCACAGAATTGTGCAAATGAACCCAGGTGCCTCGGAAAGTCAGGAAGGACGTAGAAGTGATGCCCACAGCCTCTACTAATATCCGGAGGATCAAAGCCGAGTATCTTAAGGATAAGGCAGCATCTATGAAGATAGTAAACACAGAATCATCACCTACAGAGACATATCCGACAATTGAACCTTCAGGTATATCCATTACTACTGTTACTCACGATGATTCTCTAGGTTCTTCTGTCACTGCTCGATCGCCAAAACTCACCACTATTGCTATTGATTCCCGACTTCCACTCACCCGGGCGTCTCGACTCTGGATGGGACAGCTGGCTCTTTGTGCCGATCGTCGAGCTACAAACCTAGACGCCTCTGTTCAAGACATGATCCGAATTACCTTGACTGATGCTGTGACACCTTTGAGCACTACCATTGATGCCCTAGCGGCAAGAATAGTGGTGTGCAAGCATAACCAAGGGTCCACAGAGGAGGTGACAACTTTAAAAGCTGCCATTGCAGAACTACAAAAACATATAGACCACATGAAATCCATCGGTGTATGCATGGTCTTTGGAACAGTAGAGACTCCAAATATCCCTGAAATACCTCAGATTACCGCAGGTCATGGAGATGGAAGGGAGCATATAGCTGATCCTGAATCGGAGGTAGAAATTGACGCAGAGATATTTGACGAAGCTACAGCGGATGACATAGCCGAGACTGAAGAAATCATGATAAATGTTGTTGTGCAAGCTTCCTTAGCAAAGTCTCCTGTTGCGGGATCTAGTGGCGCTGGCCCTTCTGGTGGTCATCCCAGACACTGATGCCATGACAGATGGAGCAATTACATAGTTAGGATCCCTCTTTACCTCTTTCTATGTCTTATCTTTCTTTACTTTGCCTTTTGGATTTTGTATTATTTTGATTTTAGGACAAACACTTTTATTGGTGGTGGGGTGAGGCTCACCTTTTGTATGCTATTTGTGATTTGTGTATTTTTTTATATTTGGGCTGGTCTGTTTAAAATTATGTTTACACTGCTTTTCGTGAATGTTTGAGCTCTTGGCTCTCTTTTGTTTTTAAATTGCAAATGATTTTGCCCCTTCGAAAAATTTTGAATTTTTCGCACATTTTTCCACCCTTCGTGAGTTGAATGTGGTTGTTCTTTTGCAAAAAGTTGAATCTCGATTTCGATCAACACCAATGACTTGAATAGTGCTTTCTATTAAACAAACATGAATGTACGACTACGATGTAGACAAATGAAGTTGCATAGACAATATGTGAACATGTTGCATCTCGTTTTGATTAGCCATTTATCAAATTGATTTTCTTGTAATAACCGTTGCACACTAGCGAAAGTGTGTAGTCTTGTTTGACTTAAGTGTCGATACCTTATGTCATTAACTTGCTTTGAAACTTGCATTAATAAACATAGAATTTTCCCTGTGTTATTCTGATTGAAAGGCGTGCTCTTGAAATAATCTTAGGCAATTTTAAAGAGTGTGAGCCAAAATTTGACATATACCTCTTTTGTGGCCTACCCATGAGCGTGTGAAACTCTTTTGAACTCCCTTTGAGCCTTACCTTTCTTTGGAAGAACCTTGACCCTAGACCTTACTTGACCCGCTACCTATAATCCTCTTAATTTGTGGTTTAGTGAATAGCCAACTTAGGCCAAAAGTCTAAGTTGGGGTGTGGTGAAAGGGAAAAGGAGAAATCAAGAAGTGCAAGAAAAGTCCCCCTTAACCCATGGTATTGCATAAAAATGGAACACTTCAATTCAATTAAAAAAATAAATTAAAAAAATGAATGAAATGTGGAATAACGTACGAAGGGAATCTGGTTTCAAGCAATCCATGCAGGAGATTAAAAATAGGTGACTTAGAAGCACTAGAAAAAGAGTTGTTAAAGGAAAAGAAGGGAATTCATTGAGAAGGCCACAACTAACGAGGAAAAAGTCACTGAGCCTAAATGGCCATACTTTTGCACTAAGCCCCATTACAAGCCTTAGAAAGACCTTTTTGATCTTAAGTAAACCAGATCGAAAGTTGATTGGAAAGTATGAGCAAACCTATGGGTAAAAACATCCATTGTGTTCCTCTTTTTGAGTGTGATCGTTGCATCGGATTCTTGATCTTGAATTGATTAACCTCTGTGTGTGAATATGGAATCATTTTTACTGTGAAGGCATTTAGATACTTTTTGTTGAGCTTGAACTTGCACAATTAGCAAGTAGTGCGAGCATGAGAATCTTTGGTAAAGGTGTGTCTCAACTTGAATTTTTGAGTACACAATTGATCCTTGCATAAGTAAATTGAGTCTTGTTGTGTGCACTCATGATTGAGTCTTGTGTAGCACTGTTTGAGACACCTTTTTTTGAACGGCTGAACTTCGATTTGCTTGAGGACAAGCAAAAGTTTAAGTTGGGGGTGTTGATGAGTCCACAAATTGGACTCTTTTAGGGCTTTATTTTGATGGAAATAGTGTACTCGAATGCTTATTTTGCCTCAATATCTGATGAAAACTCTAAAGTTTCAGGTATTTGAAATTTTAGTGGAAAGATGGACATTTAGGGGCAAAAAGGAACAAAATGGCTGAAAAAAACGAAGAAGCTGAAGCATAAGCATCGCAAAGAACCTTTGGCGATTCGCCAAAAGGACAGACTCTGCCCTTTGTTCTAATATGCGGAGCCCTGAAGGGAGAGGATCAAAGAGGCAATTAAAGGAGCAGTCAACGCGTCACCGAATAGTTCCACGAAGCAGTACTATACCACCCAATGGTCCAGAACGTGAAGATACTGAAGGCAAGCATGAAACAATGATGAAACAAAAGAAGGGCGAGTAGCCGATCATTCGGCGACATCGACTAACTTCGCTGAAAGATCCGCCAGCGCTATTTTTATGAAGTCTATAAATACTAAACTTGTTATTAATTATATAATTTCTGAACCATTATTATTATTTTCATAATATAATAATACTTTTTTGGATATTTTCTCTCAAGTTTGGAGTGGGTTTTTGGGAGACTTGAAGAAAGAAGGATTTCATCTTCCCCAGTTGTAAGTCGGTCTTCTCCATTATTCTTCATTTACTTAAATCAAGATTTAATTTCTTACACTTGTTTGATTCTATTATCATTTTAGGTGTATTTTGTTATTTCTTGATGTTTGGCTAAAAACCTCCGTTCTTGGGGTGTCATTTTGCAAATATGTGTTGATATTATTGATGGGTCCTGCTTGTTGATAGGTTAGATGTAGTTTAACGGCAATTTCACCTAGTGGTTGTGGTTTAACCTAAAGGGTTTGCAGTTGTAAATACAAATCCACCCATGTGTTTTCGGCTTGCCCGAGAGGGAGGTCGCGAAATTAAGACCACTAGACTGATGGCCTAAGAAATGGGTCAACATGAGGTTCAACCTGAGAGGGTGAGCCCTAGTCCCATATCCTAACACTAAGCTCGAGAGAGTGAGTGGAGTAAGGTGTAGGCTGGTCTTCAGGCGGAATATGGGTGTCCTAGAGGATCGCATTTGAAACAGGGTAAGTTGGCCGAGAGGGAACTTATTTCCATTAAAAGCTTAGCCTAGTCACTATTATCTTACAAATTTCCTTTCCCAAGCATGTACCCAACTGCTTATCTCAACTTGTATTGCGGTCACACCCCAAGAATTCTTACCCATACTTGATTTTCTTGTTATTTTTGTTGGTTTTACTAATTGTGATAAAACCCCAAATCGATATTTGACACTTTTGTGTCGCCCCCTTTAATTTACTATGTTTTTAATCGTTAATGTGTTTAGCTACGACTAGTTAGAGCTAAATTTTATTTTTCTATAAATTCTCAAAACCACTCCCTTGGGACACGACCCCAACCTTTAGTAGGGTTACTATACTACCGACGATCGTAGACACTCTTCTATTTCTAAACTTGCCAATCTAAGATCCCAATGCGTAGTTCAAAATTAGAGAGGTTTTCATTTAAGCACTCTTACTCGCAGGCAACCTTACCAACACCACTCAAGGTCTCATATGCCTACCAAACCAGGACTAAACTCCTCAAACTCACTACACCTCTTAAGGTGAGAATTTCAAGCCAAACCAAATCATGGACATCTAGAACACTTCAACGACTTCTCTATTTAACCACATTTGTTGGAATTCTAAGGTCAGAGCAAGTTATCACTCAATTTACACATCTCTCACATAAGGAGATTTTTAACCACGGAGAATTTACCCTTCTATCCTCTCTTTTAAAGCAGTCTACTAACTCAACATCTCTAGGCATCACTTAAACACCACTATTCATCAAATCCTCCAACACATCATTAAAACTCATAATGGCTAAGTTGGGTTTTACCAACAAACACATATAACCACAATTAAACCCATGCATACTAAGGACAACATAAAGCTCATCATGTCTAATTCATTAAGTCACAAAAGACAAGTACTTCCGGAGTAGAAGTAAGCATGGAACACATACCGGGAGCAACATTAGGAGGACACTGTTGTTCACCTCTAGATTGAAAAGCATTAAACCTAGATTTCTTCTTCTCTCTTCCTATAGCCATGAGTATGGGGCAATATCTCATCTTGTGGTCACTTTCACCACAACCATAACAACCCTTTATGCAGGCTAGACACTGACCATCATGTTTCTTTCTAAACCTAGCAAAAGTAGGCCGAATCACATAAGATCCACTACTACTCACTCCTTGAGATTTTGGGGTAGAAATCTTCTTTTGGTTAAACTTAGCAGGAACCATGGAAGATCTTTAACTGTAAGATCTCTTTTGGGAGGAGTTATCATTATCAAAATCTATACCACTTTGTTCCTTTAGACCTCTCTTTAAGTTTCTCCTTTTCAAAACATTGAGAACGGATCAAAAGATCATCAATATCCATATCACTCCTAAGCATAACCATAGTACATTGTTTTGCTATCAAGTCGGATACCCCCGACACAAACATACTCATCTTCATCCTAGGGTTGGCCACTATGAACGGAGCATATCTAGACAACTTGGTGAACATCCGATCATTCTTTTTAACATTCAACCTACCTTTGCGAAGGTTAATAAACTCAAGAATCTTAAACTCTCTCATTTGTAAAGGGAAAAACCTATCAATGAACCCATTCTTAAATATTTTCCATTCCATGGGGCCCACATTTACCACCATCGTTCCTTTCCATTGGCTAAACCACAATAGAGAAACGTCCTTCAATTGGTAAGTGGCCCATTCCGTCTTCTACACTTGAGTTACTCCTACAATGTTCAACACCCTAGTGATCTCATCTATAAACTCTAGAGGATCTTCCTCTATCTTTTACCCATAGAATTCCAGAATCTTTATCCCAACTTGAGTCAACAATAAAAAATTATAGCTAATCTTCTCCTTAGACACATACTCCCCTATAGGGATAATAGGACCATAGAGAGGAAATTCTTGCTCCGCTTTGTCTT
Organism: Solanum microdontum; assembly: GCA_036250385.1. Classification (NCBI taxonomy): domain Eukaryota; kingdom Viridiplantae; phylum Streptophyta; class Magnoliopsida; order Solanales; family Solanaceae; genus Solanum; species Solanum microdontum. The sequence goes on along the minus strand of JAJONQ010017697.1, from coordinate 38,577 downwards.
CCCCATTCCTTTCAACATGATCCCTTGAAGTAGTCATATCCCGAAAAACCATAGGGCGCATATTAGTAGAAAGACCTAATCAAGCTAAACTCTAGGGCACGACTTACTCAATGAAGAAGTGAAGTTTTTCCTAACATCTGATAGCCTCTTATACATAAAATGTGGCGCGCTTCACTTTTATGAAAAGGACTCTACTAGATGTGGTTTGAGACATCCTAAAAACTATCCCAAAACCTTATGCTCTGATACCACATTTGTCACGACCTGAGATTACCCCCTAGAAGTAATATGGCGTACTTGACACCGAAGGGGTCTCATAAGAGCCTCATAGCATATCTTGAACATAGGATCATAGGGAAAAAGCGCGGAATTTAAAACTTTTCTTTACAATTGATGTCTTTTATAAAACCAGAGAGTATCCATAACACTATGTCACGAACCATCTATAAAATTTGGAATAAAACTCTTGAAATAAATCCTTAGGGACATAGCCCTTACATAAGTCTAAACATAATAGAAAGATAATACAGGACATATGGTCAGGCCCTCGATTACAATGAGGACTCACCAATATTCTTCTTCTTCATCTACTAGAGTCTTAGCCACAATAATTGAATCTAATATCTCCAAAGCCTACACTTACAGAAATGTAGAAAGATGGGGTTAGCACAAAAAGTATTAAGTACGGAAGCCATGCATAAAAATCCTTAAACATACGTAAAAGGGATATTTTGTTTGAAACCATGCTATATGCCATTTTTGAACATCACCTTTGAAATAGATGGAGAATGTAGTTCATAAGACCAACCAAGCACAATTCATTACCACATAAAGGATATCCTCATAATCACAAACATAGTCTCCAACACAACATAATACGTATACCAACCTTCAGAAGACATAGTTCATGCACATAGACAAATACCAAGATCATCTCATCACAATAGAACTATAACATAAGCAACCTTAAGCTTTACTTGTTCAATGCACATATAGGATCCCATAATCCTATCTACACTAAGTATCGCTTCTAGGCCACCATGATCATGCATAACATACCTTAACCTCATCCATAGCCAACACTCATAGACAAGGAGACATTCATGTTCATATCTTGTAATAAGTAAAGTCACTCATAGCAACAACCCATATCATGCATACATAAGTTCATGTATCTTCATAACATAAGGAAATCACACTACAACCCCCTTATGAGTCTACTTGTGCAATGTATAAGTGAAGTCACATACCCCCACTCACACTAAGTAAAGATCATTAAGATGTCATAAGCATAGTCCATGTTCATATTCATGTTCATGATCATAATTCATAATAAAGCATGCATAACTCATAATCATCATGTCATAACGGAACCTACCATACCCACTCTCAAAGCCTACTTGTGCAATGCATGAATAAAGTCCATACCCCTATTCACACTAAGTAGAACATCTTAAGGAACCATAATAAATAACCCAAGTTCTTGTTCTTGTTACTTGTTCATGTCATAGTTCAAGTTACTTGTCATGTAGGGAGATATAACGTTAACTGACATAGACCATGCGAGCTACATGGAATCCGGTGTCATGAACCCACACAGAAAAGAGGTGTTATACTTGCCTAAGGTAGAAAGAATATGTTTATCTTATAGGTGGATCCACTAGCTAAGAACCTATATGGGCACATAGTTATGGGGATAGGGAGATTGCTACTAGAAATTCCGTCTCTTGTTCCTACCCTCTCGGTGCTAAGCTGAATTCCCTTTAATAATCATGTTAAGTCTTTATTGTACATTCATGTTCATGGAAGAATGACTAGCACTCAAACCATGATATTATCATGGTAGCTCATGGATTCATTAGGTGAGAATGTCCTTTCAACCTTAGAATCATTAGTGTGTGTGTAAATCTTTCACATCATGTTCGTGGTGTTAATGAGAATAGCCTTTCAATCAATACAACAATATTATATTAATCCTAGACAATTCATGCAGTCATTTGTAAAGGTAAGGGGAGAATGACCTTTCAACAACTACCACAATTACACAATACTCATAGGATCTTCACTTTTTAAGCGAATCATGAGTTCATAACCAATTCTTCTCAACATGCACAAACCTTCATAATATGCCCTTCAAGGGCTATGAATCAACCCATCCCAAACATCTAGAATTAGCACATTATATTAGCGGAGATATCAAGATTCAATAATGCAATCAACATCTTAGTCATAGCATAGTCATGTTCATGCATGGGTGTTTATGGGTGTGTGATTGTCCTTCCAATGACACACCAACAACATTATCATACTAGACACTTTATTCTCAAAGTATTCATAAACATGCTCATAATATCATAATCATGCATACACCTCATATCTTGCATTCAAGGGTCATATTGAGTCCATACATCTAGCATTCAATAAAAGAATCATAGATACAACCATGACTCAAGTAGTACATTCATTTCACGCATAAACTCATGTGATCATATTATAGGTCATGTGGGTGAAGCCTTTTCACAATAAGACCATATGCAACACAACATACATAATGTTTCTTTCTTAAAGCCTTGACATCCCTAGCTTATTCATTTTAGCTTTTACACTTTAAAGCCAAAGGAATCATCTTCATGTTACAATACTTACTCTCAAGCAATGCCCCACATGTTCATCATGTATGCCTAGTTCTCAAGGTAACCTAACCACATGCCTCATTCGTGATCAATTATAGTCATATAGAAGACATATAACTCAATATCAATACTACACAACCATGACCTATCATATAAGCCTTAATCAAATCAATTCATGTCCTGAAGCTTTACTCTTAACGAATTCATGTGTAGGTGATCTAATCTAAGGCAATTCATCAAAAATTTCATCATTCATAGAAGATCACCTCTAACACTCAATTTGCCTCTTTCATGACATAACCCTAGACTATATCAATTTTACTATAGGATCTTAGGTTAATCAAGTATACATGTAGAATCATACATAAATCATGCAGTTAAATTGTAATCAACTCATATCCAATCAATTGGACCAACTTGCAAAATGATCACATAATGTAAAGAAGAACCATAACTAGGATTGGGGCGTCTCATGTATTATTGAAGGATTTGAGGTAAAATCATATAAAATCAGTCGTACACTCATAAACAAACTTAATTGAACCTTTAAGAACAACTTTAAATTGAATCCATGGAATTGAGTTGAAACCCAAGCTAATTGGGATTTCTAGATTTGAGATAAAAGCATTTGGAAGGGGCTTCTTGGGTGATAGTTTCCCAAGGTTGAAAAATCCCATACCTTAGGTGTAGAATCCAACCAAATTTGTAGTGAAAATATCCCTTCTTCAAGCTCTAACTTGAACTCTTTCTTTGTTCTTCAATGGAGGTTCAACAGAGAAGATTCTTGGAGAGGGAGGTAGTTGGGTTTTGATTTGGGGTCTTGGGTTATAATGAATTAATTAGGGGTTTAATGACTTAAAATATTTTATATAGGGAAAATAAAACCATATTAAATGACCCCTAATGAAAACAACTTAAAAAGGAATTTACCTAAACACCCCTACCTTGGCCGAGATTGTGTATGAAGTTGCAGGCATGACCTACGCCTGGGACCTATGATCCATAGGTCAGCCTACAGGCTGTGCTGAAGGTCCGTAGGTCATGGCCTGCAACTTGACTTGGGGGCCTTGACCCTCGAGCATGGGTTACGAAGCGTGGAGGGACCTACAGCCCATAGGTCCCATTCGTAGCTCACACAAATGGGTAATTTTGGGCAGATTTAGGGAGTCTTGGGGTTTAGGTTTTAGGGTCCTCCTCAGAGACCCTAGGTCGGTCTTTGGGGAGTCGTACCATGCCATTTAAACCCCTTGACTCCTCAATCTCCCACTAGAGTCAAGAACAAACTCATTAGGTTGTCGTTTCACCTATGAGTTTCTATTAGGCTCTAGCTTGGTCTTACTAGATTTTCGGGTTGTTATAGGCCATGATCTCGCCTAAAGTTACACAATGACAAGCCCTGAAGGAGAAAATCAAGTCGGCGATAGAAAAGAGCAGTCTGCGTGTCGCCGAATGGTTTCGCGATACAGTGCTAGCTCACCAAAAGTTACTGAACATGAAGATGTTGAAGCCAAAGCATAAAGTAGATGAAATTGACCAAAGGAAAGATCACTGAGTGGATCGGTGATCCCGACTTATTGTGCCGAATGGTTCGTCGCAATACCTTTTTGGTGACTATAAATACAGTTTTGAATATTTTGTTTAGTATCTATCAAATTAGTTTCGAGTTTTCATTATCAGTTTTCAAGTTTGGAGCTTAGAACTGAGAGTGTTGAGACAATATTTTCCTTAGCTTTGAACATTTGAAGCTTTCCATTTTTGAGAAATTGGAAGTGGGCCTTTGAGATTCTTCAACCTTGACCTTTGTAAAGACTAATTAATCTTACTCAGTTGATGGAAACACAATTTGGTAACGATTTTTATCTTTTTATGATGTCTAGCTAAAACCCCAATTCTTGGGGTGTGATTATATGATTATGAGTTGATTTAGCTGTTGGGTATTTTTAATTGATAGTTTAAATGTTTTTGAAAACTGATTTCATTCAGAATTATGGCTTAATCTAAAGGGCTGTAGTTGCAAATGCAACTCTACCTTCGTATTTTTGTCTTGCTCGAGAGAGCGATTTTAAAACCAAGATTACTAAATTGATGGTTTGTGGGTATTGGGTTGTCATGGGTTCAGCTCAAGAGAGTCAATCTGAAACCCTCTTCCACATATTCAACTCGAGAGAGTGAATGGGCTAAAGTGTAGGCTGTTCTTAATTGTTGTTTGTTGGTGTTTGAGAGAAACCAACTTGATTCGGGGTAAATTGTTCGAGAGAAATTTTATCCCCACTAAAGACTAGCTTATTAACTGATTTACAATTATTTACTAGCAGTTGCGATTGGTGATTTGTCTACCTTAGTCTATAATCCAATCACGTCCCAAGAACCCGTCTCTTTACTTGTTCCTTCGTATTATTTGTTGTTGTTGTAGTTGATAATTACAATCAAAACCCCCCTATTATTTGACACTTGTGTCACCCCTTAACTTGAATGATACTTTTATTTGTAAATCTCTTTACCTATGATTGACTTGAACATATTCATGCTTTTCAATTGATTCTCAAATTCATACCACTCCCTGTAGGATTCAACCCCAACTAACTTAGTTAGGTTATATTACTGACTAACGATTGTTGGCACTTAGAATTGGATGAAGTGTCTTGATACGTGAAATCAAAATGACGCCGCTGCTGGGGAGTGGTGTTATTTGAGAATTTTTAGTTAAGTTGAATTTTGTTCTTGTTAGTCATAGCTGAACTTACTTAATTATAGTTTTGTTTTGCTTATTTGTGTTTTGAAATAGGAAGTATGAGTGTCAACGATAGCAATGGTAGCCAAGTAGGCCACCAAGATGACATCGGAAACCTCAACGATGTCAATGAGCCTAATGCTAATGACCCCCATCATGTGGGTGGAATTGGTGCCATTTGCTTAACGCCTATTGAAGGGAACACGGTGTTCCATATTACTAGCACTATGCTTCAACTCTTGCAATTGAAGGGGATGTTCGGTGGCTTGGCTCATGAGGATCCCCATGAGCTTATTAGGAACTTTGTGGATATTTGGGGACCATTCTCTTTCAAGAATATATCCCAAGTGTCAGTCCGACTAAGATTGTTCCTGTTCACTTTGATGGGAGATGCGTGTAAGTGGCTGGCTAAATTGCCACATGAATCAATCACTTTGTGGGAGGAGTTGGTCAATGTATTTCAAGTGTGATTTTTCCCTCCTTCGAAGATGACCATGAGAGAGACCAAAACATGGTCAAGATCATGACACAACTTGACATTTTGTCTAAAAATGTCATGGGAGCTGGTTCTCGTAGTGTCAATGCCGTGGGTGTTCGTTGTGTGAATCCTAAAAATCCAAGTTTGAAGCTTTGTATCATGAGGAGGTGAATATCCTAGCCAACCAAGGTGGTGGTTATTGTTCAAACTACCTGAGGCAGGGTGGTAACATAGGTTGGAGTAGGGATGAAGGATGGCCAGATCGTGATAGATAATGGAAGGACCGCAATCCAAATTGGAAGGATGGGGAGAAGGATATGTATGTACCTCCCCACGAGCGCCAAAAGCCAAAGGATTCGGAAGGTGGCCGGTCAAAGAATATGCTTTCTCGTATCCTAAACAAAGTTGAGGGGTCGGACAAGATTTTGAAATAAATGAAAGATGTGTCGACCCTTAGCCAGTTGGTTACCTCCCATTCAGTGTCGATCAAGTAGTTGGAGACCCAAATTGGTCATATCTCGTCTCATTTGAACCCAAGAAAGCAAGGGGGTTTGCCTAGTGATACTATGGCTAACCCCAATAATGAAGTTTGAATGTAGACTTGCATCATGCCATGACGTTAACTAAGGCGCTTCTTGGTAGGCAACCTATGTTTTTATTTTCTTTCTTTTTAAGTTTAAAATAATAGTGTGTTGCGTTTGCAGGTTAAAGTGTGGAAAGTATTTGAAAAGTACAGGTTGGCGAGCTAAAATTCCAGTTGGCACATCACCAAAGAGGTCGGAGAGCCTGACTTAGACCGCCGTTAGACTCAAGACAATTTGAAAGTAGAGTCTATAAAATTCGGCGAGCCCAGGAACAACTTGGAGAATCGCCGACCAGGTCACCGATCATGATCTAGTCTGCCGTTTGGACATAGAGGTCCTGTAAAACTCGGTGAGGTATGTACCCACTCAGCGTGTCATTGAATGGGTCGTTGAGCAAGACTAATGTCCCCAAATGGGTGAGAACAAGATGGTTTTTCAAGGCCAAAGGTTTAAACTTCCAACTCTTTCACTTTCCCTCACTTTTGAACTTCCCAAACTCACACCCGAAAAGTATTTTCTATATTTCTTGAATTTTTATTGTATTTTAGTCATTAATTGTGTGTTCGGAGTGGATTACTTTTCCACCTAGCGTTTCAAATTTTGATTAATCGGCCTAAGGTTGGTTTTCCGAACTTCGAATCCTTTTTAGCAATTTGTACTCATTTGCAATTATTTGTCTTAGTGATATGTGTTCGACCTCTCTGAGAGTGTTTATGTGCTATAATGCATGTGTTAATTTGAATATCTTACCCGTAATGTTTATATTATTGAATTTTCGTGACTTTCTGCCTTAAAATTGGTTAAAATCTGTGGGGTTATGCTTGCATCATGTTGGGTTTAGTTGGGTAGAGTCTAACTAGCTTACATTTGTGCCAAATGACGTATTTTTCTAAAGGATGGAGCGGCTGACATCATTCTTAAGGGTAAAAGTCATCAAATGGCCAAATTTAGCCAAAATGGGAGAAGTCTGAGTATCATGAGGGAATGGATGTACTAGGTCTTAGATTAATTTGATTAGTGCATGTTTTGATTTTGTTTTCGGGGGATGCGAGGCTCAATTGAAGACGTTAGGTTAAAAATAGGCACATTGGGTCATTTGCTAAGCCAGGTCGAGCTCGTCAAAGTCCCCCATCTCACCCTTAATTTCATGCTAAAATTGAAGTTTGGTTTTGTAAATTTCGGTGAGAAGCCTGAGGTCAGCAAATGCACTTGGTGACTCGTTGAAAGTGCTTCTTGATTGCCCTTTGTCTGCGCCCCCAGTCCTTAATTGCACTATAACTTTCGGCGATTCGCCGAAAGGCCTTCCCATTGTTGACATTCCAATTTTTTTTTGAGATTTTTGAGCCAATCCTTTTGGCGAGCCCGATCTAGCTCGTCAAAGAGAATTGGCGACTCGCCAACCAATTCGGCGAGTTTTTCTACACCTATTTTTCTTTGCTTTTGCTTGAATTATTTATAACTTTTCCTAATGCTTTACAATTATGGCAAGGAAAAACCTTGATATGCCACCCCGTAAAAGAAAATGAGGTATTCTGATAAACGAAGGAGAAGCCAACCATCCCAAAAAGGTAAGGCAAGAACCACCAATAGGAAGAAAACGAAAAGGCAAGAGGCCAACATCTGAAGTTCTGGAGCGCAACTCCAGCAGGGATAGAATGTCTGTTGACTCCCAGGCTGTGTTATCTGAGCCTGAGGATGACTCGCCCTTACAGTCCCGGCGGGTTGAGATCCATGCTAGATCTCACCTTGACTCAGCTAGAGTACCCTCAGCTTCCACCCCAGCAGGTTCAGTGCCTGCTCTGGCACCTTTTGTTGCTCATGTGCCACCAGTAGTCCCTCCTCCCATGCTTCTCAATAGGTTAAAAGGTGATGGCTTGCGCACTATCCTCGAGGAGAAGCTATTGTCTACAGAGGTCCTTGAGGGCAGATACTCAGGGGTGAGGGATACCCTCTATTTTAACCGCTTTGAGCAGTTAACCAGATCCCGAGGCTCCTATATTCCTTTATGGATCCGGGAGTTCTATACAACATATGTTGAATTGGTTTTGAAGAGAAAGAAAAAGGCTAGTGAGTTCAAACCAGTTAAGTCGGTCATGCTCCAGCGTAAAGACGTTGGATGCAATAACGAGTACATCAATACTGTACTTGGTAGGGGTCTTGGAGCTTCGGAGGCATATGAGGGTTTGCCAGTTACGCAATCCTTGGATGACTTGAACCGTTGGTTGGCACCATTGATTTTCGATACGACCCCGACGTGGATCGAGGCAGAAGTCCCCATGCAGAAGAGGTATTTGAGCATTTTTACTCGATTCTGGTTTGGCTTCTTTAGCAACACCATAAAGCCATCCTAAAAGGAGTCCATTTTGTGCCACCCTAAGGTAGCCTGCCTTGGAGCTATCATATCCTGAAGGAGCATCAACCTGGGACTCCTCAAAGAGTAAGAGATGGCCATGAGGACCAAGGAGTGTCAGACCTCATTTTCGTTCCCGGTCCTAATCACTAAGTTGTGCCAGTGTGCTGGAGTACCCGGGATGGTGCGAGAGATATTGAGGTTACCCCTTCTTCCTCCACTGACATCCAACGCATTGAGCCTGAGTACACTCGAGGAGGCTGACAGGAGGAGGGAAGCTCCGGTAGATACATCCCTAGAGGTAGATATTCATTCGATTCCTACAGAGGCATCTTTGCCTACTCTGGCCTACGGGCCTTAAGGTACATCTACCCCCTCTTCTTCTTCATAGGCCTCGGGTACCTCTACCTCCTCCCAGCCAGCCATAATTACCCAGGCGATGATCTTAAAGATGGGGCACCTGGACCAATTAGCTGACGTGAGAGCTACCCATCTGGAGACTGCAGTCCCGTGGATTATCGAGGGCACCTTTATTCCTGCATTGACTCCTCTTCGTACTTCATTTGACACTCTCAGTGCAAAATTTGAGGCTTGTGAGAGCAGGCAGAAGGAGACCTTCGAGGTTATGACTTTGAAAGCCAAAGTACTAGATTTGAGGAAGGACTTAGACTACCTAAAGTCTACTGACTTCACTTCATTACTGGAGGCTGAAGATGATGTGGACGTTCCTGAGACTTCAGAGATTCCTCCGGCTACCACCAGAGATATATATAAGGATGATACAAAAGTTGATGACTCGGAGGCAGAGATCGACGAGGAGCTGATAGATATAAAGGAGGAGAGAATATATGGAGATTTGCTAGATCTTGAGGAGATAATTGTGCAGTCAGTGATCCAGACATCGCTGACAGAGACATTCATGGGTGGGTCCAGTGGAGCTGGTCCTTCTTAGGTGACTCCGGGCACTGATGCCCATGTTTTGAGCACTACATAGGGCACTGATGCCTCGACAAATGGACCGACTGTTTAGCCAGGTTCCCTCTTTACCTCCTCTTTGTCTTAGTTTTCTTGACATTTTTATATTATGTTGATTGCATTTGAGGACAAATGTTTTTTTTATTTGTGGTGGGGTGAGGCCCACCTTTTGGACTATTGTTTTGGGCTATCAATTGGGTTTTTGAGCTATATATTGTGTTTTGCACTATTTTTGTTAGATGATTGAGCTTGTGGCTCAGTGTTTTAATTGAAAATGATTTTTGAACCCTTCCAAAAAAAATTGTGCCACCTCTTGTTTGTGTTTGAATGTGGTTGTTCTCTCGCGAATTTGAGTATTAGTCTTTATCAATACCGATGACTTCAATACTGTTCATGATTGAACAAAAATGAATGTGCGGCTACAATGAGGTCAAATGAAGTTGCATAGACAATATGTGAACTTTTTGCATCTTGTTGTGACTAGCCATGTATCAAATTAAGTCTCTTGTAATGAACATTGCACACTAGCGAAAGTGTGGAGTTTTGTTTGAAATTGGTGTCAATGCCTTCTGTGATAAGCTTACCGTGAACCATGTGTGGTGACACCTAAAATTTGCCCCGTTGGTCCGATTGACTAATTGATGCAAGCTCTTGAGATGATCTTAGGCAACTTTGAAGAGTGCGAAATAATTTGACATAATACCTCTTTTTGTGGCCTACCTGTGAGAATGTAAACCTCGCTTGAACACCTTTTGAGCCTTAATCTTTTCTTGGAAGAAACATGATAAAATTGTGACCTTTCTTTATCCATCACCCATAATCCTCGTGATTTGTGGTTTGTTTTAATAGAAAACTTAGGCAAAAATCCTAAGTTGGGGGTATGGTGAAAAGGGAAGGTAAATCAAGAAATGCAAAAAAGTCCCTTTGACCCATGATTTTGAGAAATATGGAACCCCTCCATACAAAAAAAAATAAAAAAAGAAGAAACGAATGAAAAAGTTGTGAAAGCATAAAGAAAATAGGGTGTCCAACAGTCCATGATGAATAATGGGGTGACTTTTGAGCATGAACGAGAATGATGAAGAAAAGGAAATAAAGTGTTGGTCATACTACATTTCATGAGGATGGCAATCATTGAGACTAAATGACCATACCTTTGCACTCAGCCCCATTACTAGCGTTGAAAAGACCTTGTTGATTTGGAGAGAGCTGAAACAAATGTTAATTGGAAAATAAGGGCAAACCTATAGGTGAAATCAAGCATTGTGTTCATCTTTGTGAGTCTTAGTGTTGCATTTGATTCTGGAGCTTTAAATTGTTCCACAATTGTGTGTGAATATAGAATCATTCTTCGTGTGAGGGCATTTGAGTACCTTTGTTGAGCTTGAACTTGCATTTGAAGCAAATATTGTGAACTTGAGAGTTTTTGATAATGGTGAGTCACTACTTGAATACTTGAGTGCACAATTGATCCTTGCATGAGTAAGTTGAGTTTTTTTGTGTGCATTCATGATTAAGTCTTGTGTAGCACGAGACATCCTTTTTGAACTGTTGAACTTGAGTTCTACTTGAGGACAAGCAAAAGTTTAAGTTGGGGTGTTTATGAGTTCATGATTTGGACTCATTTTGGGCTTTATTTTAATAGATTTAGTGTGCTCAATTGCATATATTGTGCCAATAACTAATGTAAATCCTTGATTTTTAGGTATTTGGATTGAGGAACAAAGCATGGACATTAATGAGCAAAACGGAACAAGACAGCTGAAAGAATGAGGAAAAGAAGGCCTCATAATCGCCTAACTCATTGGGAGAGTTGTCGAATGGCCATGTTCTCGCCTAAATTTCCAGAGTGCCAAGCCCTGAAGGAGAAAATCAAGTGGGCAATAAAAGAAGTAGTCGGCATGTTGCCTAACAGTTCCGCGATGCAGTGTTAGCTCGCCCAAAGTTACAGAACTTGAATATGAAGAAGGCCAAATCAAAAAGGTGATGGAATTGACGAAAGGGTGGATCGCCGAATGGATCAGCGATCCTGACTTATTGCGCCAAATGGTCCTTCGCAGCACATTATTTGCGACTATAAATATATTTTTGAATATTTAGTTTAGTAATTATCAAATTAGTTTCAAGTTTTCATTATCAGTTTTCAAGTTTGAAGCTTACAACTGAGAGTACTGAGACAATATTTTCCTCAGCTTTGAAGCTTTGAAGATTTGGAGATTTCCATTTTTTTGAAATTGGAAATGGGTCTTTGAGATTCTTCAACCTTGACCTTTGTAAACACAGAATTAATCTTACCTAATTGATGGAAACACAATTTGGTAACTATTTTTATCTTTTTATGATGTCTAGCTAAAACCCCAATTCTTGGGGTGTTATTATCTAATTATGGATTGATTTAGATGTTGGGTATTGTTAATTGATAGTTTAAATGTTGTTTAAAAGTTATTTCATTCAATAATTGTGGCTTAATCTAAAGGGTTGTAGTTGCAAATGCAACTCTACCTTCGTGTTTTTGGCTTGCTCGAGAGAGGGGTTTTAAAACCAAGATTACTGAATTGATCGTCTGTGGGTATTGGGTTTTGATGGGTTCAACTCAAGAGAATGAATCTTAAACCCTCTTCCACACATTTAGCTCGAGAGAGTGAGTGGACTAAAGTGTAGGTTGTTCTTAATTATTTTTTGTTGATGTTCGAGAGAAACAAATTTGATTCGGGGTAAATTATTTGAGAGAAAGTTTATTCCCACCGAAGTCTAGCTTATTCATTTATTTACAGCTATTTACTAGTAGTTGCGATTACCCATTTGTGTACCTTAGCCTATAATCCAATCACATCCTAAGAACCCGTGTCTTTACTTGTTCCTTCGTGTTATTTGTTGTTGTTGTAGTTGATAATTACAATCAAAACCCCCCCTGTTATTTGACACTTGTGTCACCCCTTAAATTGAATGATGTTTTTATTCGTAAATTTCTTTACCTATGATTGACTTGAACATATTCATGCTTTTCAATTGACTCTCAAAATATGTACTATTCCCTATGGGATTCGACCCCAACTCACTTAGTTGAGTTTTATTACTAACTAACGATCGTTGGCACTTAGAATTGGATGAAGTGACCTGATACATGAAATCAATAGCTCATAGTGATGGTTGTCGGTTAGAGAATCTCCCAAATTTAGTTTATTTTGTATTTCTACATGAAAACTGAGTTATATTGTATTTTCCAATACATTGAGTTTTTATCTACTGTTAAAAAAGATTTTCTTTATATCGCATTATTGTTATTTCTTTTATATTGATATGAGTTAAGATTGAGTTGAGGTTGAGTGGAGACGAAGTAAGTTGTTTCTTCAGTTCTAGTTCAAGCTTATGTCATGCTTTAGATTTCCCCTTGCATGATCATACATTCCATGTACTGAAGTCATTTGGCCTGCATCTTTCATGATGCATATAGATGTAACCGGGATCATCAACCAGCTCTTCGTTGATCTAGTTAAGTTCTACAGAGTTATTTGGTGAGCCTCCTTCCTTTCGAAGGATCCCTTATTTATCTTTAGTTATTTCAGTTTGTTAGGATGATCTGGACTCTTGTGCCGACATCCCTCATAGTAGTAGAGGCTTCATAGATAGTTTGACAGTAGTAGTACACGACTTTTGTTCATTTCAGGTGTTATGTTCTACACTTGAGATGCCCTTGGGGCCAGTTTGAATGTTTCTTTAAACTTCTGAGTTTATCTATTTGTGACATTGGGTAAAGCTTTACATTTGAGTTCATCTTGTATTGAGTAAGTCTTCCATTGAGTGTCGAGCCAGGCCAAAGGTTCGCTTGGGGCCATCAATGGTTCTCGAGTGCCGGCCATGTCTAGGGTGTAGGCTCGGGGTGTGACAAACTTGGTATCAGAGCACATAGTTCATGATTCCTAGGGTGTCTATGAAACAATGTCTATAGACTACTAGTTATCTGTGTGAAGTGCACCACATCTATAATTTGGAGGTTGCAACATTTAGGAACTATCTAACTTCTTTCAAGCTCTTTTTGTACGATAGAGTTCATCTCTATAAAGTTTCTTTCTAATTCGTGTTTGTGCATATCTTTCAGATCTTACCTCAACAAAGAGCTGTCTGATATCATATCTCTACAAGAAATGTAGATTCTCAACATCAAGTGGTCTCCAATGCACCAGAAGTTCAACGCCAATGAGAGGTCAGTAATGCTGAGTTCAGGGATGCTATGTGAATGTTGAGTCAGGTTGTGGCAAGTCTAGATGATCAACAAAGAGCGGTTTGACAGGATTTGGCTGATACATCCAAAATATGCGAGTTCTTAAGAATAAATCCCCTGGACTTCACTAGTTCAAGTGTTACTGATGATCTGGAAAACTTTGTGGAAGAGTTGTTGTTGATGCTGATCGAGTGGAACTAGGTGCATACCAACTGAAGGGTGTTGCTAGAATATGGTATGACCAATGGAAGAAGAGTAGAGCTGAGGGTGCACTAATCGTGAGTTGGGCTCTGTTCATAGAGGCCTTCATGTGGCGGTTCTTTCCCCGTGAACTAAGAGTCTCAAAGGTAAGAGAATTCCTCACTCTTAAACATGAATCTGTGAGTGTTCATGAGTACATCCTCAAGTTCACTCAATTGTCCCGCTATACTCTAGATATTGTTATTGATATGAGGAGCAGGATTATCATGTTTTTGTCTCGATTATCTCGTATGTCAAGCAAGGAGGGTAAGGCTGCAATGTTGATAGGGGACAGGGATATAGCAAGATTGATGATCCACGTGCAACAGGTTGAGGAAGATAAGTTGAGGGATAGAGAAGAGTTCCGGAACATGAAGGCTAAGACAACATGAAATGAGTCTGGGCAGCAGAAAAGTAATGCAAACCGGTTATGTTTTCAATAAAAGCCAAATAGACCTACTCCATCGTCTTTTTGTGCACTAGTACCAAGGAACAAAGGTTAGTTTAAGAAATAGAATTCTCCGAACTTCGAAGCTAGACCTACACAGTCTCAAGGTAGTATGGCACAAGGAGGTAATGGGACTTTTGCATGTGTTAAGTGTTGTAGGAAACACCCAGGAGTGTGTCTCAATGGCTCCACTAGTTGCTTCAATTGTGGTCAGAATGGTCAATTCATGAGAGAGTGCCCAAAGAATAGACATAGAGGTGCTAATGGGGGCAATAGAGCCCAATAATCTTTAGCGGCTCCACCAGACAGAGCATCACTTAGAGGACCTACTTCAGGGACATGTGGAGGAGAAAACCGTTTGTACACTATCACTAGTAGCCAAGAGCAACAGAATTCGCCAGATGTTGTTACTGGTATGATCAATGTCTTTACTTTTGATGTTGATGCATTGCTAGATCTAGGTTCGAGTTTATCTTTTGTGACTCCTTATGTTGCTATGAATTTCGATATCCTTCCTAAGACAATTCTTGAGCACTTCAGTGTTTCTACACCAATTGGTGAGTCGATTCTTGTTGAGCGTGTTTATCGTGATTGTACCATTTCTTTCAATGACAAGAAAATCATGGTTGACTTAGTCGAGCTAGACATGGTAGATTTTGATGTTATTTTAGTTATGGACTGGCTTCATGCATGTTATGCTTCAGTTGATTGTAGAACTCGAGTAGGAAAGTTCAAGTTTCCTAAGGAGCCAGTTATAGAGTGGAGGAGTAGTTAAGCATAACCTAAGGGTCATTTTATTTCGTACCTTAAGGCGAGAAAGTTAGTTTCCAAGGGGTGCATCTATCACTTAGTCCGAATTAATGACTCTAGTGTTTAGACACAACCTATTCGGCCAGTTCTAGTAGTGAGTGAGTTTCAAGAGGTCTTTCCAGATGATCTTTCTGGAGTCCCTCCTAAGAGAGAAATAGACTTCAGTGTAGATATTCTCGCCGATACTCATCCTATCTCTATTCTTCCATATATAATGGCTTCAGATGAGTTAATAGAGCATTTCAAAGACCTTCTTGAGAAAGGCTTCATTCGACCAACTGTCTCACCTTGGGGTGCTCCAGTCATATTTTCTCGGAAGAAAGATGACTCTCTTAGAATATGTATAGATTACCGTCAGTTGAAAAGGGTTACTATCAAGAATAAGTATCATCTTCCAAGAATTGATGATCTTTTCTATCAACTTTAGGGTGCCACTTACTTTTCCAAGATAAACCTTAGATCAGGCTATCATCAGCTGAGAGTAAGAGAGAGTGATATTCCAAAGACTACATTCAGGACCCGATATGGTCATTATGAATTTCTGTTTATGTCGTTTGGTTTGACTAATGCTCCTCCAACATTTATGGACCTTATGAACCGAGTGTTTTAAACCCTATCTTGATATGTTTGTTATTGTATTCATTGATGACATCTAATCTATTCGAGGAATGAGAAAGATCATGCTAGTCATCTCAAAATAGTTCTTCAAACGCTTAAAGATAGAAAGTGGTATGCTAAATTTTCTAAGTGTGAGTTTTGGCTTAAGTCAGTGGCGTTCTAAGGCCACATTGTTTCTAGTCATGGGATTCCAGTTGACATTCAAAACATTGATCAGTGCATAACTGGTCTAGACCCACATCTCCAACAGATATTAGAAGTTTCTTAGGATTGGCTAGTTATTATAGGAGGTTTGTCAAGGGGTTTTCATCTATTTCATCCCTGATGACTCAGAAGACTGCAAAGTCTCAATTGTCTGAAGCTTGTGAGAAAAGCTTTCAGGGATTGAAAACTAGGTTGGCCACTGTCCAATGTTAACCTTACCAGAAGGTACACAAACTTTTGTTGTGTATTGTGATATGTCCATAGTTGGAATGGGTTGTGTATTAATTAAGAATGGCAAGGTTATAGATTATACCTCCAGACAACTTAAGATTCACAAGAGAAATTACCCAACCAATGATCTAGAGTTGGCTGTTGTAGTATTCGCTTTGAAAATATGGCGTCACTATATTTATGGTGTTCATGTGGATGTGTTCACCGATCACAAGAGTCTTCAGTGTGTGCTCAGTTAGAAAGAGTTTAATCTCAGACAGAGGAGGTGGTTGGAGTTACTAAAGGATTATGACATAAGTATTCTCTATTTACTAAGGTAAGGCTAATTTTGTTGTTGATGCATTGAGCAGGCTGTCTATGGGGAGTAGTTCCCATGTTGAGGAAGAAAAGAAAAAGTTAACCAAAGATGTGCACAGACTTGCACGATTGGGAGTCCGGTTAATGGATTCCAATGAAGGAGGAGTGGTGGTGATGAATGGGGCTGAATCATCACTAGTGTTCGAAGAGAAAGAGAAACAAAATCAAGACCCTATTTTGCTTTAATTGAAGGCAAATGTTCATAAGCAAAAAAAGATTGCTTTGAATAGTGGGGGAGATGGTGTATTGAGGTATTAAGGTATATTATGTGTGCCAAGGGTCGATGAACTCCAAGAGAGGATCATGATGGAAGCTCATAGCTCCAGATACTCTATCCATCCGGGCTCCACAAATATGTATCGCAACTTTAGAGAAGTCTAGTGGTAGAGTAGTATGAAGAGGGGCATTGCAAAGTTCGTTGATAAGTGTCCGGATTGTCAACAAGTCAAGGTAGAGCACAAAAGTCCTGGTGGTATGGCTTAGAACATAGATCTTCCAGAATGGAAGTGCGAGATGATCAATATGGATTTCATTACTAGCTTACTGCGGTCTCGCAGACAGCGTGATTCGATTTGGGTGATTGTAGATCGAATGACTGAATCAACCCATTTCTTACTGGTAAAGACTACCTTATCAATAGACGACTATGCTAAGTTATATATTCAAGAGATAGTAAGACTTCTCGGAGTTTCGGTATCCAGCATGTCACGACCCAGGGGTATCCCTTAGATGTAACAAGGCATATAAAATCCCGAGAAGACCTCATACAAGCCACTTAGCATATCATAACATAATCTAATAGAAATGAGCAGAAATTTAAACTTTTCAACACAATCGAAGTCATTATAAAATGAAGCGAAAGTGTAATAACATTATCTCAAACCATCATGAATAGATTCTTGGGACATAGCCCATACAATAGTCCAAAATATAAAAGAAAGACATAAAACAATGTGGTTATCACATCCTCAAATCCAATAAGGACTCATCAATCTTCACTTCCTTGAGCTACTATGATCCTAGCCACAAGAATGAGTATCGATGTCGTCGGACCCTACATTTGATAAGAATGTAGACACAATATGCTTTAGTACAATCAAGTACTAAATACGATAGCTAGCATAAATAACATAAACATCATGGTTAGTCAATACAAACCATAAGCATAATCAATGCACATAAATCAACATGATAATAGGAAAGGAATACTACTCAAGCAACCTTACTCATCCTTGGTTAAGACTTACGTCATCCGCCTCTAGTCAAGCGTACCTCATGGAAGGGATATCTAGCAACAATCCAAGTTATTCATTCTTTACCTCATAGTCTCATTATTCATACTTACTTTTAAAGACATGGGGATTCGCCTCTTTACCTAGATTATAAAGGCTAATGAGTAATCATCTCTTGAATTACTTACTTTTAGATTGCGGGTACCCACCTGCACAATCTTATTATATGATATGGGTACTCCCCTCCACATCGTTCATCATATAATGTGGGTACTCGCCTCCACATTATTTCATAGGAATCATGGGTACTCGCCTCCATGTCCATTCATCATAAAAAGAACATGGGGACTCACCTCCTGTTCAATTCTAAGTAATAGGAAAATCGCCTCATATCCTTTCATATAGAGGTCAAGGGTAATCGCATCTAGCCTCATCAATTACATAGTCTTTTAATATAGATTCATTTTAGGTGAGCAATCCTTTCAACCTATAATCATTCATGTGAGAAAGCCTTTCACACTCATTCATTCATAATTAGCAATTCATGTGGAAAGTATCCCTTCCACAACAATAACATCAATTACTAACAATTCATACCCTAAGATTTACTCTCAAAGCCCTAGGTCTCATGATCATCATCTAAGCTTATTTAACAAGCAATTCTAATCATAATTCATCAATCATATCAGGATAAATTCAAACGCACAAGCTTTTCCTTCATGGGATCAACCCAATTATATCAATTCTATGTTAGAATCATGGGATAGGCATTGATACATGTAATTTCATCCTAAACACATGTAATTATTCTTATTATATCATAAACAATTACAATCCACTCAATTGGATCCATAATCATCATAACCCACAACAATTGACGAAACCCTAGCTAGAATTGGGGAATTATTAATCAAATTAGGGGAGTCCTAGGGGATTCCATGGATGGAAGATATCAATGGATGAAGATCTGTCATACCTTGATTATAATGCCCTCAAAATCTTGCAAAATTGGAGACTTGATCTTGACCTATCTTCCTCCTCCTCCTTCTTTTTCAAACTTCTAGAGAGAGAATATTTGAGAGGCATTTTGGTAATTATTTTGGGATTCAAGAAAATGAGTTGAATGAGCGGTTTTGTGGGTTAAACATACTTATATATGTATTTTAGACTTAGGCAAAATGACAGCACACTGATTTAATTAAAACCAGAAAACCCGCAATTGCCCCTAAAAATAACTGCTAGGTGACCACCTACTGTCCCAATCGACAAACAGTGGTCCGACCCACGACCCATCCTGGTGAACCGTGGTTGGTAAACAGAGATTGGCACTTTCAGAGGATCATATATGGACAAGACTACGGACCATGGTCTGACCTACAGGAAGTGGATGGCACCTGCAACTTTCCCAAAATTGTTTTATCTTTTGTCTTCGATACAGGGTGTTTCACTAGCCCTCTTAGTTAGCCCTAGTTTAGTCTACTAGATTCCGGGGTGTTACATTATCTCCTCCTTGGGATAATTCATCCTTGAATGAGATTCTAAGCACCTTTCTAGACAAAAGACTGAAGACTAGCAGCCCATCGTACATGCAACATATCAAAATTCACACAACTAAGGAGGAAACATCAACTCTATGTCAAATCTAGTCAATGGCCCTTAAGGAGGTAGGAAATACATCTAACAACCCAATATGCATGAAATCTTCAGATTTCATATATTCAAGGAGGAAGTACCTTCTCCATCTCAAAACATGCTTAACATAATCTCATGGAGCTCATATGTAATTCAATCTCAAAAAGCCTATCTAAAACATGTTCATCAACTCATCTCGTGTAGTCTATAGGCAACTCATACTCAATACACTACAACATGAGGAAAATTAATTACACAAACCCATTTTCTTTCAAAACACAAGCTTTCATGAACATGCATTACATAAGGAAATCATGCAAACTATAACACACATGACTTCAAATCATAAACAAACAAAGAGGAACATCATTACCTCAAGCTAGAGTAGGAGGGAAGAGATGAGGATATCGGGACATCATATTAGCCTCGGCCTCCCAAGTAGCACCCTCAACTAAGTGGTTTCTCCATAATACCTTCCAGAAGTAAGTTCCTTGTTTCTCAATCTTATAATGTGTTTGTCTAGAATCTCAACCGATACTTCTTCATAAGAGAGATTTCATGAACTCCCAATCCTTCTAGGGGAACTATGGATGTCGGATCTCCAACACAGTTCTTAAGCATAGAGACATGGAACACCGAATGCACCATTGCCAAATCATTTGGCAAATCAAGTTCATAGGAAACCTTACCAAGACGTCTTAAGATTTGATATGGTCCTACATACCAGGGACTAAGTTTCCCTTTCTTCCCAAATCTCATCACACCCTTCATGGTAATATTTTCAAATAGACCCAATCATTAACCTCAAACTCTAAGTTTCTCTTTCTAACATCAGCGTAGGACTTCTGTTGTCCTTAGGCTGTTATCAACCTCTCTCTAATAAGTCGGACCTTTTCCATAGCCTCACGAGCTAATCGGGTCCAATCAAGGAAAGTTCACCCACCTCAAACCATCCTATAGGAGATATATACCTCCTACCATAAAGAACTTCAAAGGGGGCCATACCAATACTAGAATTGTAACTATTATTATAAGCAAACTCTATCAATGGAAAGTGATCATGCCAACTTCCCCTGAAATCGATGACACGTGCTCTCAACATATCCTCTAAAGTTTGGATAGTTTCCTCCGCTTGCCCATCAGTTTGTGGTGAAAAGTCATGCTAAGCTTCAATTTGGTGTCAAGACCCTTTTGGAATGAGTTCCAAAACTTAGAAGTAAATTGAGTACCTCTATCAGATATAATGGACAATGGAACACCATGCAATCTTAACATATCCCTCAAATACAACTTGGCATAGTCTTCCACCATATAAGAAACTTTGACGGGAATGAAATGGGTTGATTTCGTCATTCGGTCTACTATAATCCAAATCGAATCATATTGGCACCGACTACGTGGCGACCCTAGTATAAAGTTCATATTCACATCATCCCACATCCAAGTAGGAATGTTGATGTCTTGGGATAAACCTCCCGGTTTCTCATGCTCAACATTAACTTGTTGGTAATTCAGACACTTAGCCACAAATCTTGCGGTGTCCTTCTTCAACCCATTCCACCAATAGATCTCCCGCAAATTACGGTACAGCTTGGTGGCTCTCGAGTGAATGGAATACCAAGAACTATGGGCTTCAGCCAAAATTTATTCCCTTAGCTCATCAACATTTGGAACACAAAATCGACATTCGTATCTAAGTACTCAATCTCCCCCTTGAGAGAAAGCCTAAACAGACTTCTTAAGTACCGCTTCTTTCAATTCCACCAAAATTGGATCTAGAAACTATTTAGCTTTCACATCACTTAGAAAAGATGATTTGGAACCATTATGGACCATGACACCACCCTTGGTAGAGTCTACCAATCGAACACCCAATCGGGCTAATCTATGCACATCTTATGCCAAACTCTTTTTTATCATCTTCCACATGAGCAACACTACCAATAGACAACCTACTAAGATCATCCTCTACTACGTTTGCCTTTCCAGGGTGATAAAGGACTCTCATGTCATAATCCTTCAAGAACTCAAGCCACCTTCTTTGGTGAAGATTCAAGTTCTTTTGACTAAACACATATTGTAGGCTTTTGTGGTCGGTGAACACATCTACATGCACCCCATAAAAATAATGCCTCCATATTTTTAAGGCAAAAACCACCGCCGCTAATTCAAGATCATGGGTCAAATAATTATTCTCATGGACCTTAAGTTGCCTTAAAGCATAGGCAATAACCTTTATGTTTTGCATAATCACACATCCCAACCAAATTCACAAGGCATCACAATATACCCTTAAAACCATACATACCTTCTGTTAAGGTCAAAACTAGAGTGTAGGTAAGTCTATATTTCCACTCTTGAAAATTGTTTTTACATGATTCAGACCATATAAAATTAGCCATCTTTTGAGTCAAATTCATCAATGGAGAGGAAACAAAAGAAAACCCCTCAACAAATCATTGATAATAACCGTCCAAACCCAAGAAACTTCTAATGTCCGAAGGAGATAAAGGTCTAGGAAAAATCTTGACCGCATCCGTCTTCTTAGGATCTACCTCTATACACTTGCTTGATACAATATGACCAAGGAAAGCTACCAATCTTAGCCAAAATTCACATTTTCTAAACTTTGCAAAATGTTGTTGTTCGTTAAGGAATTGCAATACGATCCTCAAATGATCGATATGCTCATTCTAACTTCTTAAATAGATCAAAATATCATCGATGAACACAATCACAAACATATCATGGTATTGCCTAAACACCTTATTCATCAAGTACATGAACACCGCAGGAGCGTTAGTCAACCCAAATGACATTACCAAAAACTCATTGTGAACATATCAGGTTCTAAAAGCCATTTTTCGAATATCCTCCTCCTTCATCCTCAATTAGTGATAACCCGATCAGAGATCCATTTTAGAGAAATAACTTGCCCCTTGAAGTTGGTCAAACAAACCATCAATCCTTGGGAGAGGATATTTTTTCTTAATGGTCACCTTGTTCAACAGTCGATAATCGAACACATTCGGAGGGAACCATCCTTTTTCTTAACAAACAACACCGGAGCACCGCATGTTGAGATGTTTGGTTGGATAAAGCCTTTGTCTAATAAATCTTCCAATTGTTCCTTCAACTCCTTAAGTTCCGCTGGAGCCATTCTATAAGGAGGAATATAGATAGGTTGCGTATCCAGAAGAAGGTCAATAACGAAATCTATTTCCCTTTCGAGAGGAATACCAGGTAGATTATCAAGGAACACTTCCGGAATTACAATAAGGACCGACTCAAGAGAAGGAGTTTCAGAATCTACATCCCTCACCCTCACTAAATGGTACAAAAAACCCTTAGATAGCATTTTTCTAGCTTTAAGAGAAGAAATAACCCAACTCTTAGGCATGGAATCCCCCCCTCCACTCTAGGATGGGCTCATTTGGGAATTAGAACTTAACAACTCTAGTTCTACAATCAATGGAAGCAAAGCATGAATACAATTAATCCATACCTAGGATCACATCGAAGTGTAACATGTCAAGTTCTATCAACTCAACAAGAGTAACTATATGGGATAAGGAGACGGGACACCTTCTATATACCCTCTAAGTCAACACAAAATCACCAACAGGGGTAGAAATAGAAAAAGGGTCTAACCACACATTGTGGAGCATATTAAACCCCATAGCCACATAAGGAGTCATAAAGGACAAAGTAGCACTGGGATAAAGCAGAGCATTCATATTAATTTTAAAATCTTTTAACATACCATTCACCACATTGGGGGAGTTCTCTTGATCACCTCTAGTCTGGAGAGCATAAAATTTGTTTTGCTTAGGAGCACTAGCACCCGAACCGCTTGGATCGGATGAGGGGTTGGGTTGAACCCTACGACGAGTATATACTTCGTCCTTAGAAACGAAAGGACAATCCCTTATCTTGTAACCCATCTTGCCACAACCAAAGCAAGCATTGGAGCCTGTTAGACACTTACGCTCTTGATTTCTCCCACATTTGGCACAAGTAGGCATTGAGGACTTACTACCATATCCTTGGGGTTTAGGGCTAGACACAATTTCACTGTTAGGCCTTGGAGGAGCATTTGAATAACCTTTCCCGAAGAACCTTTGCTGAAACCTTGAACGACCTTGTCCACCGGACCTAGAATGTGAGAAGTTACCATCATCCGTTCTTGCCCTCTTTGCATCCCTAGATATTTCCTTAACCTTTTCTTACTCATTTTGTTGAGCATGCACCATAAGGCGAGAAATTTTTATATCATGAACAAGCATAGTACTGCGGCATTTTTTGACAACCAAGTCAGACACTTCTGACACAAACTTACTCATTTTGGTACTACGATCCACCACAATAGAAGCATCATACTTAGATAGTTGGGTGAACCTCAATGTGTACTCCCTCACACTCATATTTCCCTACCGAAGCTTCTTTAACTCAAGTACCTTAGCCTCTCTCATCTCTAAGGGGAAGAACCTATCAAGAAAAACACTTTTGAACCTCTCCCACTCTATAAGACACGCTCCTTCAAGCCTTGCATGTTTCCACTGTTTAAACCAAATCTGAGCAACCTCTTTGAGTTGATAAGTGGCTCCCCCCATAATAGTAAGTATCTTATAGATATCATCGATAAATTCTTGAGGGTCTTCCTCATCTTTGGAGCCATAAAATTCTAGAGCGTTCATCCTTGTAAATTCCCTCACACTTTCTGCCGCCATACCCACATTAGGATTCATGGGAGCTACAACCTCTCTATTGGCTTGGGCCGTCACGGCTTGAGTGAACACTTGGATTGTCGACCTAAACTCCATATTGGTTACATTCTCAGCCAAGGGATCAATCGGAGCTTGGAAAGGAACTTCTTGACCCATATTGTCTACCTCCATCCTTCTAGCATTAGCTATTCTAGTAGTCATAACCCGAAAACCATTGGGTAAGAGTTAGGAGAAAGACTTTATGGAGTTAAATTCCATGGCAGGACTTAGAGAAATGAAGAAGTGAATTTTCCTAAAAATCTAGTAGCCTCTCATTCATAAATGTGTCACTCTTCACACTTATGAACAAGACTCTACTTGATGTTGTTTGAGACATCCTAGAACCATTTTAAACCTTATGCTCTAATACCAAGTTTGTGATGACCCAAGGGTACCCCCTAGATGTAACAAGGTGTATTAGACACTGAGAGGCCTCATACAAGCCACTTAGCATATCATAACATAAAGTAATAGAAATGAGCAGAAATTTAGAACTTTTTAATACAATCAAAATCTTTATAAAACTAAGAAGAAGTCTAATAACATTCTCTCAAACCATCTAACTATCATGAATAAAATCTTAATACACAGCCTATACAATAGTCCAAAACATAATGAAAGACATAAAAGAAAGTGGTGATCACATCCTCAATTCTAATGAGGACTCACCTATCTTTACTTCCTTAAGCTACTATGATCCTAGCCACCAGAATGAGTGTCGATGTCACCAGACCCTACATTTGATAAGAATATAGGCAAAGTATATGTTAATACAATCAAGTTGTCATGACCCGAGCCTACACCCTAGACATGGATGGCACTCGAGAACCATTGATGGTCCCCAAGCGAACCCTCATCCAAATTGCTACAAGCGGAAGACTAATTCAATTACATAGCTTTAACTCAAATGAATAACTCTGAATAAAATAATATATTCAACTCGCCATAAAACAGGTAACTTAAGTCTTTAAAACATTTAACAAAATAAATGAACAAACTTCTAAAATTCTAATGCTTATTTATGAAGCCTCTAAATGAAAAAGATGGAAGTCAGGACAAGACCCATCCTGACAAAACTGAAAGTAAATGGAATCCTTCGGAAGCAAGAAGGCTCACCATAGCTAACTCGAACACCCTGTGGTATCAACGAAGCTCATGTTGATGATCCTAAATACATGTATCTGCATCATGAGATGATGCAAGCCAATGGCTCACTACATGAAATGTACGAGCATGTAAGGGGAATTCTAAAGTATAAACGTAAGCTTGAACTGGTGGAATAGAAACATAATTACCTTTTCTCAACTCAACTTAAAAAACATAGTTCAACTCAATGATAAGATATTAAACTCAGTGAAATAAGGCTCAACTCAATAATAAGAAACTCAACTCTGAGTACTCAACTCTAGATACTCAACTCAATATAAAGAATCAATAAAAGATGCAATAGATGGAAAGCTCTTAAAATAGTATTTAGCAACTCAATGTGTTAGAACATATAATGTAACTATGTTTGTATGGAAGAATACAAAATAAACTCTGTGTATATAAGAATACAAAATATTTCGGTGTATATAATAATACAATATATCTCTGTGGGAGTTTCTCTAACCAACAACCATCTCTATGAGCTTAACTGATGGTACAACATTTTGCTTCACGCTACAAGGGCCATCCTATACCGTGCCAGGTGTATAGAACCTAACTCACTAGGTGGATCTACTAGTCTATGCTAAAAAGCACTAAGAAATCATCTAAAAATTATGACCCTTTTCTACCCACATTTTCTACATGGTTTATGGGGGCTGTGAGTTGTCTAAACTCTCCCCCATATCGGTGTTCAATAGTACTCCCAAAATATAACTAGCTCATATGTTTAAAAACATAACTCTTTCTATGGTTTGAGATAATTGCTCAAAAACTAGCCCAAAGGCTCTCTTGGAAATCAATGTTTACTCTCTTGATTGAATGTGAAAACATTTACTCTTTACTAAAAACTATCTCAAAGGCTCTTTTGGAAATCGCTATTTCCTTTCTTGATTAAATGTGAAAACATTTACTCTTTGGAAATACATAGTCCCCATATACTCTTTTGAATAAATGAACTTCACTCTTCACTGAACTCAAAACGCAAGTCTTAAAAGAGGTTTAAAACATTCATAATAGACTTCTTAAAATAGGGTTCATGCTGAATTATGGACGTGCACGACTCAATTCAAGGTTTTCAATAACCATAGATAGAACTCAATACGTGGAACTCAAGAACTTCAATGATACTACTCATTTCAAGAATGCTCAACGCAGAGGGTTCATGCAGAATTATGAGCATGAACAACTCAACTCAAGGACTTCATGGGTAACATTAAATAGTCCCATAATTAGAAATATAATCTCAAAAGGGATTAAGAACTCAATACTCAAGACTTAGAACTTGCAGATACTACTCCTCTCAAAGATACTCAATTAAGGGAGTTCATGTAGAATTTATGCACATGAAGGAATCAACTCAAGGGTCTACATAACGACATGGAACTCATGTACACGAGTCTTCTCATTCTTATACTTACTTCCTCAAAACCTAGCTCAAATCGATAGTTGATCTCAAAGGATTCACAATTGAACTCAAATATTTTATTCAACTCTACTCTTAACTCTCTCTAGAATTTGAATTATGAATTCAAGATTTAGAATTTCGTGATATGAAGGATCTCAATAACAATATAGCAATTTATTAATTAGGAATAGAAATTTTAAAAGAAACATGAACTCAACCACTCAAAATCAACTTATCTCAAGATTACTCAAATCTAGGAGAAAGTATCCTAGATTACTCTTTTACTGATTTGAAAGTAGATGTAGGGCGTGAGGATGAACTACTCCAACACTATGATAGCCTTACATACCTTGAAGAACAATTTTCTTGAATAATATTGAATAACATTAAAGAAAAACTTTATTAAAAGCCTTGAAACCCTAGCTTGAAGGTAAACCATCAAGAAAACCTTTCTAAAGATTTCTGAATTAGTTTCTTGAAATCTCTATAGTTAAGAATTATGATTTTCATTAGTGATTCATAATTGTATGGAGGATTTTGAGTTCAAAAAAATGGAATTCTTGGAGAAAGACTTACCTTGAAGAATAATCTTGAAAAAGATTGAAAGAATCTTGAATGGTGTCTTCTACTTTGATTTTTACTTGGGGTTTTGCCGTAGGGTTTGAGAGAGAAGAGAATGATAGAATAAAAGATGAAAATCTGATTGTTTTGAGCCTTTTATTAGTCAAGAAATTCGTTTAGGGTTTTCTTGGAGGTAAAATAACAAAAACAAACTTTTTTAATGTTTTCCCATCAGCTAATTCGTAACAACACTGTATAGGTTACTAAAATCGACATAACTATTTACTTAAAAATTTGATTGACGTGAAATTGGTGGCATTGGAAAGTAGATTAAAATACCTTAAATTGGATAGGTTTGGTTCATGTAAATATTTATATTCTAAGAGATATGGTCATTCGAAGATAACCCAAGTAGAATCTTACATCAAAACTTAATCGATAAGGAAACTTCAAAAACACTTATCAAGAACTCATCAAGAAATTAAATTGCTCTATATTTATGGATAGATTCGCAAAAGTAACTCATGATTGGTGTGTGGGTGAACAAACCCAATACTATGGAAGATTACATAACTCTTAGAAATTAAATCCATGCAAAAAATCCGCAACAAAACTCAAGAACCCCAACGAACACTTTGATCTTCTCCTCTTTTCTCCTTATTTCTCTTCTTTTCTCTTCTTGAACTGTCAACTAAAACCCTAGGCGTATATTAGGATTATAAAACTGAACCTAATAGGATTAGACCCTTAAAACCTTACTAAAAACGAATTAAATCTGATTGAATAAGGAAAAGACCAAAACACCCCTTACTATATTCGGGTAACCTTCCTTATTTGTACAGTCCGACTTCAAATGGGCATATCTCCCTCATACAAGCTTAAAATTTAGCAAACTCGGTGGTGTTGGAAAGATAATTAGATGAAATTTTTTTAACTA
Organism: Solanum microdontum; assembly: GCA_036250385.1. Classification (NCBI taxonomy): domain Eukaryota; kingdom Viridiplantae; phylum Streptophyta; class Magnoliopsida; order Solanales; family Solanaceae; genus Solanum; species Solanum microdontum. Next base: position 10,014 of record JAJONQ010017697.1, on the reverse strand, counting down.
TATTTTTTCCCACCTAACACATCATGTACATAGAATTATGCTCGTTTGAAGTTGACCTAGAACTCATAACTTAGGCATAACTTGCAAAATTTCAGATTTTGCTATTTCCAATTTAGTTCTTTTTGGAACTCAAGGTGCTACATGTAGTGACCTGACCTTAATACTTAATAAATTTAAAATTCCTTGGTAAAAGCTTACTCAATACGAAGGATGGGACGAATCTTAGCTCAAAAAATTTCCGGCGTGTTACACAAGTAGTAAATATGATAGCTAGCATAAACAACATAAACATCATGGTTAGTCAATAGAAACCATAAGCATAATCAAGACTCATAAATCAACATCATAATAAGAAAGGAATAGTTCTCAAGCAACCTTACTCTTCCTTACTCAAGACTTGGGTCATCCACCTCTAGTAAAGCTTACCTCATGGAAGGCATCTCTAGCAACAATCCAAGTTATTCATTCTTTACCTCATAGTCTCATTATTCATACTTACTTTTAAATACATGAGGATTCACCTATTTTCCTAGCTTATAAAGACTAATGAGTAATCGTCTCTTGCCTTACTTACTTTTAGATTGCAGGTACTCGCCTCTACAATCACATCATATGATGGGGGTACTTGCCTCCACATCATTCATCATATAATGTGGGTACTCACCTACACTTTATTTCATAGGAATCATGGGTACTCGCCTCCATGTCCATTCATCAAAATAAGAGCATGGGGACTCACTCTTGTTCAATTCTAAGGAATACAGGAATCGCCTCATATCCGTTCATGTGGAGGTTAAGGGTAATCACCTCTACCCTAATCAATTACATAGTCTTTTAGTCTAGATTCATTTTAGATGAAAAATCCTTTTAACCTATAATCATTCGTGTGAGAAATCCTTTTACACTCATTTATTAATAATTAGAAATTCATGTGGGAAGTATCACTTCAACAACAATAACATCAATTACTAAGAATTCATACCCTAAGATTTACTTTCAAAGCTCTAGGTTTCATGATCATCATCTAAGTTTCATTCTCAAGAAATTATAAAAATAATTCATCAATCCTATAAGGATACAACTAAACCCACAAAGTTTCCCTTCATGGCATCAACCCAATTATATCAATTCTAGGTTAGAATCATGGGATAGGTATGAATACATGTAAGTTCATCCGAAAAACATGTAATTATACTTATTCTATCATAAACAATCACAATCTACTCAATTGGATCCATAACCATCATACCCACAACAATTGAAAAAACCATAAATAGATTTGGGGAATTCTTCATCAAATTGGGGGAATCCTAGGGGACTCCAAGGATGGAACATGTCCATGGATGAACATATATCATACCTTGATTATAATACCCTCAAAATCTTGCAAAATTGGAGACTTGATCTTCACCTAGCTTCATCTTCCCCTTCTTCTTACACCTTCTAGAGAGAGAATATTTTAGAGGAGTTTTGGGAATTATTTTATGATTTGAGAGAATGAGTTGATTGAGGGGTTTTGGGGGTTAAAAATTCTTATATATGGTTTTATACTTAGGCAAAAATGACACCACTTTGATTTAATTAAAATCGGAAAAGACCTAATTGCCCCTAAAAATAACTGCTAGCAAGGTGATCACCTACAACTCCACTCGACGGAGCGTGGTGTGAACCCTGTCCCGTCCTGGTGAGCCCTGGTTAGCCATTAGAGACTTTCACTTTCAGGGGCTCATCCACAGACCGTGGTCTGACCTACGGTCCATAGGTCAGGCCATGAATGGCACCAACAATTTTCCCAAAATTGATTTATCTCCATTTTTCAGATATAGGGTGTTCCACATGCCCTCTCACTTAGACCTAGTTTAGTATACTATATTTTAGGGTGTTACACATCATTTTAGACAGAGCAACACAATTCACAACACAATTCTAGAAGCTTTTCAGAAAGGTTTGGGTTCGAAGGTAAATTTGAGTACCGCTTTTCATCCTTAGATTGATGGTCAGGCAGAGCATACTATTCATAATTTAGAGGATATGTTAAGGGCCTTTGTGATCGATTTCAAGGGTAATTGGGATGATCACTTACCTGGCATTGAGATTTCTTACGATAACAATTATCACTCTAGCACCACATGGATCCCTATAAGGCTCTTTATCGTAGAAGATGTAGATCTCCTATTGGATGATTTGAGGTTGGTAAAGATGGGTTGATAGGACCAAACTTAGTTCATCAAGTTATACAAAGATTGAAGATTATTGAAGAGAGGTATAAAATAGCGCAAAGTCATCAGAAATCATATACTGATGTTAGGATAAGAGACTTGGAGTTTGAGGTAGATGATTGGGTTTACTTGAAGGTGTCACCCATGAATGGTGCTATGAGATTTTGTAAGAAGAGGAAATTTAGTCCCCGGTATATTAGTCCTTACAGGATATCCAAGAGGATTGGCAAGGTAGCTTATGAGTTGGAGCTACCATCAGAGTTAGCAGTGGTTCATCCGGTATTTCACATTTCAATATTGAAGAAGTATATGGGAAATCCTTCACTTATAATACCTACTAAAGATATTGGTATTAAGGACAACCTATCTTATGAGGAGATTCCTATTGAGATACTTGATCGTCAGGTTCACAAATTGAGGAGCAAAGAGGTTGCATTAGTCACGGTTTTGTGGAGGAATCAGTTTGGTGAGGAAGCTACTTGGGAGGCTGAGAAGGATATGAAAAAGAGATACAGACATCACTTTCCTTCCGGAGAAACTCCAGACCAAGGTAATGACTTTTTGTAGAAACGCTCTTTTGATTGATATGTCATTTTGTGTTAATTGCATGTTGGGTGTGTGAGCTTGGTGTTAGATGTTACCACCCTTAGTCAACTTTTATTAATCTCATTTGAGGATGAACGTTCCCAAGGGGGATATATTTTAACACATCGGTATTTGAAAGAGCTAAATTTAGAAAGAACTAATTTGGAAAGAACCAAATCTGAAATTTTACAAGTTATGCTTAAGTTGTAAATTTTGGGTCAACTTGAAACGACCATAACATTCAGTACAGGATAAGTTAGGTGACCCATAAAGTATCAAATGAAAGATCATTGAATCCTTCTTCCAACCCACCAAGTTTGATAAATTTTGAGCTTGTATGAGGGAGATATACCCATTTGATGTCATAATGTCTAGTTAAGGAAAGCTACCCGAATTAGTGACAGGTATTTTGGTCTTTTCCTTACCCTATCAGGTTAAAACGAATTTATTAATATTTTGAGGTCCAATCTGATTTGGGTCAGTTTTACAAATCCTAAATTACGCTTAGGGTTTTTAGAGGAGTTCAAGAAGAGGAAAAGAGGAGAAAAGGAAGAATGATCAAGATCTCTTGCAAATCGGGGAATTTTTTTTGCCAAATTGAGGTATGTAGGTTTCCATAGTGATGGGTTCGTTCACCCACATGCCAATCATAATTTACATTATAAAATTCATCCTTCAATATTGAGAAAATTACATTATTGATGCGTATTCTTGATTTCACGCCGAGCCTAGACCTTGGACACGGCTAGCACTCGAGAACCATTGATTACCCCAAGCGAACCCTTGTTCTAGCTCAACTCTCAGCGGAAGACTTACTCTATATAAGATAAACTCAAAAGATAAACTTTACTCAACTGTCTCGAAATAGAAATTCTAAATATTTTAGAAATAAAACATCCACTAGCCAAAGAGGCAACTCATGTCTAGAACATGAACAATTGAAAATAAACATACTCATGAACTACAGTCTATCTATCTATGAAGCCTATATTAACTGAGATAGACGTCGGAAAAAGACCCACGACATCCTAATAACAAAATTAAAATGATAAAACATAAATGAGGGATCCTCCGGAAGTAAGGAGGCTCACCAAACAACTCTGGAACTATACTAGATCAACGAAGTGTTGGTTGATGATCCTGGTTACTTGTATCTGGATCATGAAAGATACAAGCCAAAAGGCGTCAGTACATGGAATGTACGAGCATTCAAGGGGAAATCTTCAACATGACATAAGCTTGGATTGGAACTAAAGAAACAACTTACCTAGTCTCAACTCATTTCAATATAAAGCAATAACAATAATGCGATTTAAAGAATAGCTTTTAAAACAGTAGATAACAACTCAATGTATTTGAAAATACAATATAACTCAGTGTGTATGTAAAAGTACAAAATAATCTTTGTTTGGGAGATTCTCTAATCGACAACAATCACTATGAGCTATGTGATGCTACAAGGTCTCGCCCATACTCCAAGATTTGTGCGATACCTTACCTTGGTATAGAACTCCAAAACTAAGTGAATCGAGTAAGCTATGCTTAAAAATCAATAAGGAATCACCTAAAAAGTATGATCCATTCTACCCACGTTGGCTACATGGTTTTTGGGGGCTGTTAGTTGTTTGAACTATGCCCTATATCGGTCCTCAATACTACTCCTAAAATATAACTTATCTCATATGTATTAAATATAATATTTCGTTATCCTCAAATTTGAGATTATTATTATTGTAAAAGTTTCTCTTAAAGTAGAAAGTACTCAAAATCCTCATGAACTCCTTTAGAAATCGATGTTTCCCCTCATTTGAAATGTAAAAATATTTACTCTTTGGGAATACTTTGTTCCAATATATTCATTTCGAAAAATGAAATCAACTCTCCTCATCCTCAAACTCAAGTACTCAAGTCTTAAAAAAAGTTCAAGAGATTGTAAAAGACTTCTCAAAAACACACGAAAGAACTCTCAAGACTTTACTATTAAATCTACCTTGAATTTGAATTATTGATTCAAGGATTATGATTCATGTTATGAATCATATCTTGATTTTATATGTAGTTTAGAGTGTTTATATCAAGTAGAAAATATAGGTACGATTCAAAGGACCTTAAACTAAAGAAGGTCGAAAAGGTAAGGGACCTGGCGACCCTGGCGCACTGAGTGGCGTAGGACACCAGCCCCTAAAATACAGAAGGTTGTTTGTGGTGAAGTGAGTGGCATAGGGTGCCAGTCCCCAACCTACAGACACTTACTTGGGGCGCACTGAGTGGCGCAACGCCCCACCCCCTTTCCAGAAATTTAACGAATTTTGTAGCTTTGTTTCATGTATAACTCCTCTTTAATCGAATATTTTCCCTCAAACTCTTATGGATTCATAGCCTCAACATAATTACATTTAGATAGACTTTGATTTACTCGAGAACAACAACCAATCACAAAATCCTTATCACAAGAATTCAACGAAACCTCATACTTAAAGAATAGATCACAAAGTTAAAGAAAATCATCAAGAACTCAAATTTATCAATCTTTATGCATGGATTCTAATATGTAAATCTTGATTGGCATGTGGCTGAACAAACCCAACACTATGAAAGCTTACATAACTTGATTTCATGAAATCCCTCGATAAATCTCCCCAATCTTGACGAACGCCTTGAACTTTTCTCTTTTTCTCCTCTTCTTGAACTCCTCTCAAAACCCTAAGCATAGTTTAGGATTTGTAAGATTGACCAAAATCTTATTTGACCCCAAAATATTACTAAAAATATTTTAAGCTGATGGGATAAGGAAGAAACCAAAATACCCCTAATTAATTCGGGTAGCTTTCTTTAACTGTGTAGGCCGACTTCAAACGGGCATATATCCCTGATACAAACTTGAAATTTAGTGAAATCAGTGGCATTGGAAAGAGGATTTAAAAACCTTTCATTTGATATATTATGGGCCACCTAAATCATCTTGTACTGAAAGTTATGGTTGTTTGAAGTTGACCCAAAACTCAAAACTCAAAACTCAAGCATAGCTTGTAAAATTTCAGATTTGGATCTTTCCAAATTAGTTCTTTTTATATTTTACTTAGAAAGTACCAAGAAAGGGATTAGTACCTCGATTGGGAATTTCTCGGGGCTCAAAGAGATGTGGATATCTCTTCTTCATATCCTTCTCAGCCTCCAAAGTAGCTTCCTTAACAAACTGATTCCTCCATAATACCTTGCCTGATTCAACCTCCTTGGTATGATAAATGAATGATGTCCTAATAAGATAGACTATCATAAATACCAATAGCTTCAGTAGGTATGATAATTGAATGATCGCCCATACAGTTCTTCAACATTTAAATGTGAAATATCGGATGGAGTGGTACTAACTCTGGCGGTAGCTCAAACTCATAAGTTACATTGCAAATCCTCTTGGATATCCTATAAGAACCAATACTAAGTTTTCCTTTCTTACCAAGCCTCATAACACCTTTCATGGGTGACACCTTCAAGTAAACCCAATCATCTACCTCAAACTCTAAGTCTCTTCTCCTAACATCAGTATAGAATTTCTGACTACTCTGTGTTGTTTTCAACCTTTCTTGAATAGTCTTGACTTTCTCCATAGTTTGATGAACCAAGTCTAGTCCTATCAATCCAGCCTCACTAATTTCAAATCATCTAATAGGAGATCTACATCTTCTCCCATAAAGAGACTCATATGGAGCTATCTGGATGATAGAGTGATAACGTAACTATTATTGTAAACAAATTCTATGAGAGGTAAGTGATCTTCCTAATTATTCTTGAAATCGATCACACATGCCCTCAACATATCCTCTAAACTCTGAATCATTCGCTCTTCTTGACCATCAGTTTGACGATGAAAAGCAGTACTGAAGTTCACCTCAAACTCAAACTCTTCTAGAAAGACGTCCAAAATTGTAGGATGAGTTGGGCACCTCTAACTGAAATAATGGTCACTGGAACTCTATGAAGTCTGACTACCTCTTGAATATATAACTTAGCATAATATTTTGCTGAAAAAGGTAGTCTTTATGGTTAGAAATGGGCAGATTTACTCATTCAATCTACAATCACCCAAATCGAATCATGCTTCCTGCGAGACTGCGATAACCCAGTAATGAAATCCATATTGATCATCTCCCACTTCCATTCCTGAAGATCGATGTTCTGAGTCATACCATCGGGCCTCTGGTGCTCTACCTTGACTTGTTGGAAATTCGGGAACTTAGCAATGAACTCTACAATACACCTCTTCATACTATTCCACCAATAGACTTCTCTTAAGTCACGATACATCTTTGTGGAACCCGGATGGATAGAGTATATAGAGCTATGAGCTTCCTCCATGATCCTCTCTTGAAGTTCATCCACCCTTGGTGCACACAATCTACCTTGATACCTTAATACACCATCTCCCCCTTCTTGAAAAAGCCATCACTTTTTACTTATGAAATTCACATTCAATTGAAGCAAAATAGGATCTTGGTCTTGTTTCTCTTTCACTTTGGACACTAGTAATGATTCAGACCCATTCATCACCACTACTCCACCTTCATTGGAATCTATTAACCGGACTCACAATCGTTCAAGTCTGTGCACATCAATGGCTAGTTCTTTCTTGTCTTCCTCAACATGGACCGTACTACCTATAGATAACATTCTCAAAGAATCAGCAACAACATTAGCCTTAACTAGGTGATAGAGAATACTCATGTCATAATCCTTGAGTAACTCCAACCATCTCCTTTGCCTAAGATTACATTTTTTCTGACTTAACACATACTGAAAACTATTGTGATTGATGATCACATCTACATGAACACCATAAAGATCGTGATGCCATATTATCAAAGAGAATACTACAGTAGCCAATTCTAGATCATGGGTTGGGTAATTCCTCTCTTGAATCTTAAGCAGTCTGGAAGCATAAGATATAACCTTGCCATTTTGCATCAATACACAACCCATTCCAGCTCTGGACGCTTCACAATATACCACAAAACCTTGCGTCCCTTCTGGTAAGGTCAATACCGGGGCAGTAGCCGACCTAGTTTTCAATTCCTGAAAGTTTTTTTCACAAGCTTCACACCATTGATACTTTGTTGTCTTCTGAGTCAACTTTGTCAACGGGGATGAAATAGATGAGAACCTCTTAACAAACCTCGTATAATAGCCAACCAATCTCAAGAAACTCCTGATATCAGTTCGAGATATGGTTCTAGGCTAGTTTTGCACTGCCTCAATCTTCTGAGTGTCAACTCAAATTCCATCAACACAAAAAATATGGCCTAACAATGCCACAGACTAAAAGCAAAATTCACACTTAGAAAATTTGGCATACAACTATCTATCCTTGAGAGTTTGAAGAACTACTCTAAGATGACTAGCATGGTCTTCCTCATTCCTCAAATAGATTAGAATGTCATCAATGAATACGAAAACAAACATATCTAGATATGGTTTAAACACTCTATTCATAAGGTGTTTGAATCCTACAGGAGCATTAGTCAAACCAAATGACATGATCAGAAACTCATAATGACTATAACATGTCCTGAAAGTTATCTTTGGGATATCACTTTCTCTTACTCTCAACTGATGATAGCCAGATCTGAGATGTAATTGAGAAAAACAAGTGGCATACTAAAGTTGATCGAAAAGATCATCTATTCAGGGAAGAGGATACTTATTATTGATAGTTACCTTGTTCAACTGACGGTAATCTATACACATTATAAGAGAACCGTCTTTCTTCCTCACGAATAAGACTGGAGCACCGTAAGATGAGGCATTTGGTCGAATGAAGCCTTTCTCAAGAAGGTCTTTCAACTGCTTTTTTAAATCCTTTAACTTAGTTGGATCCATTCTATATGGCGGAATAGAGATAGGACGGATATTGGGAAGAATATATATACCAAACTCTATTTCTCTCTTAGGAGGGAATACGAAAAGATCATCTGGAAAGACCTCTGGAAACTCACTCACAATTGGAACTAACTGAATAAGTGGTGTCTCAATATTGGAGTCATTAACTTGAACTAGGTGATAGATGCACCCCTTGGAAATTAACTTTCTCGCCTCAAGGTATGAAATAAAATGATCCTAAGGCACTACTGAGCAACTCCTCCACTCAATAAGTGGCCTCATTAGTTAACTTGAACTTAACTACTCAAGTTCTACAATAAACTGAGGCATAACATATATGAAGCCAGTCCATACCTAGAATAACATCAAAATCTACCATGTATAACTTGACTAAGTCAGCCATAGTGTCCTTGTGATTGACAGAAATGACACAATCACGATACATTCTCTCAGTTAGAATAAACTCACCAACAACTGTAGAAATACTAAAGGGCTTAAGAAGTTTCTCACGAAGGATATCAAAATTCATAGCAACATAAGGAGTCACTAAAGATAGACTCGCACGTGGATCTAGCTATGCATATACATTAAAAGTAAAGACTTTAATCATACCAGTGATAAAATTAGGTGAATTCTCTTTCTCTTGGCAACTGGTAATAGCATACAGACGGTTTGATCTTCCGCCTCTCCCTCAAGTATCTCCCCTAGGTGCAGCTCTATATGGAGGAGCCATAGATGACAATTGGGCTCTATTGCCCCCCATTACCACCTCCTTGCATGTTCTTTGGGCACTCTCTCATGAAGTGACCATTCTGACCACATTTGAAACAAATAGTGGAGTCATCACGATACACTCATGAGTGGTTCCTACCAAACTTAGGACATGCAAGAGTCCAATTACCTCCTTGTGGCACACTACCTTGAGATTTTAATCAATATTCATTGTTAAATATTTCTAAAAAAAATTCTTATAAGAAATATTCATTATTAATTATTTTTAAAAAAAAACTCCTAGTTTAAAATTTGTAAAGTTCAAAATATTTGATTTATGTCTAAACTAACTACCCCAAACCATCAACTACATTTCCCTTTCCCGTGGGATAAAGATAAAGCAACACAAAAAAAAAATCATAAAAGTATTTTACATAAATCCAAATAATTAGGGAATGGTTATTCTGAAAACGGTAAAATAGTTTTTTATGCTATTTATATTCATAATGTTTTTTGTCTTTGTTTACGCTTTATCTTTTTTCCTCTTTTGAATGTGGCTTTGAAACATTTGAGACAAGCCATCACATAATCTTCAATTTTTTTAATTATTTGTCTTTTGTTTGGT
>JAJONQ010017696.1:0-66282 GCA_036250385.1 Solanum microdontum | reverse complement strand
TGTGGAATTTTAGTATTTGGGCTGACTTTGGTCAACATTCGGGGTTCGGATGCTCGGAACGGAATTTCGAGAGTTCTGTTCGATTTGGGGGATGATTTTAGGACTAGTTGAGGTCTTAGTTAATTTTTGAGAGGTCCAAAGTTTCTTTTAGCCTCTTTTGGCGTGAGTTAGTTGCTTGGGTTTTCATGAATGTTGGGTCAAGCAGACCTCAAATTCATGTTTTGGTGGTTCCACTCAGTCTGGAATGTAGAGTATAATTGATTTACATATTTGTGAATTATTTGCAAAAGGTTTTAAATGAATCCCGGGGGTAATTTCGATGATCTTGAGTTGGCTGATTTTCCATGTTCTAGTGCAACCCTTCTCGTTCACGGAGCTTGTGGCCACCTGTGTGGAGGGGAGGGATGGAGAACCCCAAATTCACGGAGTCTCAATCGCGTTTGCGGGAGGTCAATGCATTGACCTCCACATTTGTAGGAGACATGCCACGTTCATAGAGGTCCAGCATGTCTCATGTTTTATTGAATTCCCCTCATACTCGTGGGAGCTTTGCAGTGGTTTCCATGGCCATCATTCCTCCCTCGGAGGCCTTAACGGCCCATGGTGAGGATGACAGGCTGTGGTGGTCGCCGTCAAAGTGCCCCACCAATAGGGTCTCTTCCCAAGCCACTTGTCCAAGGACCACAACACCCAAAATGACTCGTGAAGTCCACCATTTGGGGCTGCGTCTGCTATAAGTAAGGGGATTTTTCAGTCTTTTCCTAATTATTCTAGCCTAATATTATGTCGTTTTACCCTTACATAGAAGTCCTATATAAGTTTTTTTAACCCCAAATTTCCCCAATTGCAATCATTTTCTCAAATTCCTAAAAGAAGAACAAGTCTTCCTCTCAAAATATTTCTCTCTCTAGGAAGCTTGAAGAAGAAGGGATCAACCTAGGGTTTCAAGTCAAGTCTCCAATTCCTCCATTGAAGGCAAGCTTTTGGCATTGAGGTATGATAGTTTTCATCCATAGAGACCTTTCCTTCATGGAGTTCCCAAAATTCTTCAATTTACAAAGTTAGAATTCCCCAATTGAGTTAGGGTTTTCCTCCATGTTATGGGTTCTTTAAATATTGATTTATTTGATTATTTTATGATCCATTAAGCATGGATTGATATAAATACATGATTTTATGATGAATTCCCATGAACCCATGTATGACCCATGTTTTCTAGATATTGATAATTGAAAATGGGTTTTGAAATATGAAAGTTTAATTATAGAATTATGCATGTTCTTATGAAGTTGTTGTAAATATTTTAAGGATGCTTTGAGAGTGAAGTATCAATGATGTTGTTGTTGTTGTGTTGTTGAAAGGATTTCTCACATACACATGGAAGCATGACTATGAAAGGATAATCTTAGATATGAAAGGTTCTTAAGGTAGAAAGGCTTTCTCAGCTAAAATGAACCATAAGGAGCTATTCTAATGTTGAGGCAAGAGGCGATTACCCATTCTCTATTGAAAGACAAGAGGTGATTACCCATGTCACATGATGTAAAGACAAGATGCAATTACCCATGTTCTTTTAAGAGATAAGATGAATATGATTAAGAACTATTTTGTGGAAGTTAAGCTTATAACCGAGTGGACAAATGGAGATTACCCGTGTCCCATAAACTATGTGCTAACATAAGATTGTCTAGATAGGCATTTACTAGTGGATCCACATAAGCTAGAAGTTCATGGTCCTTTACTTGGCAAGTGGGACAACCCTTTTTTCAGTGTGGGAGACACCGCATTCCATGTTAATAGATCACATGGTCTTATATGTCCGTTAAGGCTACTTCTCACAAGTAAGCTGTGATGAAATAAGGTTACTTCAAGAAAGTATCTAGTACATGCTTAAGATGATGACTATGTGCATTGACCATGTTTTCTAACTCTTTATCTCATGTTTTAGCTTGCTCATTGCATCAGATGAAGGTATCTCTTTTAAGAATGTTTTCAAATGTTTTATGCATGGCTATCATACTTGGTACATATTTTGTACTAACACATACTCTTTCCTACATTTCCCCAATGTAGGGTTTGTCTTTAGGGTTCTCAGTTTCGTGGCTAGAGGTTGTTGGAGAATTTTGAGTTGTGGTGAGCCCTAATTTTCTGAGGACCGAGCTTGATTCCCCTTTTGTCTTGACTTTCAGTTTTGGAACTTGATGTACGGGCTGCGTCCCGATAAACTCTTATGTACTAGATGGCTTGGAGACGATGTTTAGATTTCCACTTTTCTGTACAAACTCTTATAAGTCGAAACTATCTTTTAATCTCTTGATTTATGTTATCTTGTCTATGTATGCTAAGTGTCATGTATGGGGCCTCTCGGGGTCCTATACGACATATTTACGCCTAGGGGCTACCTTGGGTCGTGACACTTTTCTGGCTCGTGTTATTATGCCGAGGTCTTTGCTAGCGAGTGTTATTATATTGAGGTCTTTGCCATCGAGTGTTATTAAATAGAGGTCTTTGTCGATAATTTTTATTATGCGGAGGTCTTTGCCGACAAGTGTTATGAAGCAGTTGGGAAATGGTTCCGTCTAGAGATGATCATTGCGACTTGATGCTTATGCGTGAATTACTCATGGACTGTGATTGATGTACTTTTTATGTGTGACTAAACTACTTGTCATTGAGATTGACATATTTTATTTGTTTGATTTTGAATTGTGAAGATTGATCTGTGAATATTGGGCCTATGAGCTGTGTATTGAAGAATTGTTAGGTTGGACTGATTTCTGTGCATGTTGTAGTTTGAGGAGGTTCGGTTAGAGTGTAAGGGATATTCAATTTGAAGATAGTTGCTTTGTTTAGTAGGTTGCTTGCTAGGTTACATGTTGTTGGTACTCACCCTTTGCTTCTACACTTGTGTAGTTTGAGCTCGGACCCGTGCAATCTCTTTTTCCTTCTCTTGATCTCGACACCTCGTCAAGGACTTGAAGTGGTAGCTTCTTTTCATTCATCTGACCCATAATCCTTTTCTTACATTTTCTTCTTTTGGAGAAACAAACACTGAGACTTGTATTTTAATTATTAACTCCACACTTATGTATACAGTGTCAAGTACACGTGAAAACTAAATTTTGGGGGGTTTAATAAAAGAATAAGTTTTCCGTTTTATCTTGTTCTTGTTTTTACTATTTTCCACTTTTCATTTTATTTCCTTAGGGTTGAGTCTAACTTGCGTTGGTGGGAAAATAAAGGTTCCATTATGTCCAATTTTGGGTCGTGAAAAAATGGTATTAGAGCCCCAGGTTCATAGGACTCACGTGTGTACAATCCAAGTCTAAGTACAGTCTTGAGGATCGATGCGGAGACATCTGTACTATCTTCAAAAGGCGACAAAGATTGCTCAGAAACTTTCTTTTATTAATCCTTTCTTATAGTGTGTGGTTATCTTCGCTAGTACTGAGTTGTTGTGTGTTCTTTTGGTAGATACCGAGGACCAAAGCCTTTGTTTCCAGTGGTAGAGGCGAGGCAGTCCTCGAGCCTATTGTTGAGACCCTAGCTAGGGGTAGATGTAGGTGTAACACCCCGACTTTCCAAAACGTCTAAATTAACTCGTATCTTCGTGGAAAGACAAGGAGGGTGAGCAGTAAATTAAAAATAATGTGGTATGTCATATTTTAAGTGTTCAAGGGTTGTATCTCAAGTTTTGAAGTTAAGTAAGTGGCAAAATAAAAGTTGGCGAAAGTTATCGTAAGTTCCTTTTTAAAGATTTGGGTGAAATGTCTTGGATGTTTTCTCCCAATACATAAAGAATTAGAAGGCCTATCACCCATTAAATCGAAGGCCTACGAGTCTAGTTTGCAACTCACAAAACCCCGTATCAAACCGACATCAGAGCAAAAAGTTATGAGGGTTTTACTAGGGACTGCCGAGGCAGAATCCGGGTCAGGTAAAAAATATGGTATATCGGCTTATTTAACGTGTTAAGCAATGAAAACATTCCATTGCAGTTCCAAACCAGAGAGAAAGCTTAAGAGAGAGTTCCTATGGAGTTATAGCATGATGAACGTTAGTTTTTGACGATTTCTACCATTAAACATTGCCCCCGTGCCTAGAAACGTAATCCATACATGTGGCAATCGTTTTTCCTTTCTATTAGCTGTGTTTGGAGCTGGTTTTTGAAGATATAAATTTGTAGTTATTGGTGTTTCTTCAAGGTTTACACTTGGTTAACTAAGGTAACCATTTCGTGACCCTTTTATGGTTGTTTTTATGAATTTCTACAGACGTTTTGACAAGTTGGGGCAATATGGCAAATCTACCGATTTAAGATTAATTATGAACTGTTTATAGGTGTGTACCAGCTGTGTATATATAGTATTATTGAAGCTTAGGACATTAGGAACAATTTTCGTGAAGGAACTACGGTATTTCAAGCGCTCATTGGAAAGGTATGTTAAGGCTATTCCCTACTTACAACATGTTTCCTTAAATCTTAGGAGCAATGTAATTGGGTTGTTATCCTTGTTACACTTGTAGCCATTATTGTTGATTGTTGGCTGCTCGAGTTGATATAATCCTCCTTTATCGAGATTCTTATTCAGTTAGTAGCGTCCCTGTGTTGGACACGACTTAGAGGCTATTTGTGTAGGTTGCTTATAACTAAGGTGCTCGCTTTTAGCGATTGTATTATTATTGTTGCCCTTGGGGATATTGTGGTTAGCTACAGGAATGTGATCTATGCCTAGAAGGGCTATCTTCTGCCTACAGGATTATATGGATGCCTAAAAGGGCTATGAGTTTCTTATGGGGCTATATTGATGCCTAGAAGGGCTATGAGTTGCCTACATGTCTATATTGATGCCTAAGAAGGCTATGTGCTTCCTACAGGGCCATGTTGTTGCCTAAGAGGGCTATGAGTTGTCTATAAGCTATGTTGATGCTTAAGAGAGTTATGTACTGCCTACGGGGCTATATTAATGACTAAGAAGGCTATGTGACTGCCTACGGGGCTAGGGGACTACCGATAGGAGTATATAGGCTGATTGGCACCTTCCGAGCTTATAGGGGCCTGAGTAGGTGGTCTTGTGTGCTGTTTGTACCTGCCGAGCTTATGGGGGCTTGGGTAGGTTGTTGTTTTATTATTTTTGATAAGTTTAGATTTAGGAGCAGGTCAATACATTTATCTTATCCTTGATTTATTTATCAGTTTATTCCAATATATTAGGATACCTCCTCATAGTCTATTGCCTTTCATACTCTGTACATTATTTTGTACTGATGCCCCATTGCCTTGGGGGCGCTGCATTCATGCATGAAGGTCCTGACAGACGACCGCGTAGACCTCCTCAGCATCAGGATTGACTTTTATCTGGTTGGCTAGCCTTTTCCTTCGGAGCTGCCAGAGATGGGAGGTTTGTTACCTTTCGTTGTATATATCTTTATGGGTAGGCTGGGTCCCTGTCCTGCTAATTTTTACTACTCTTAGAGGCTTGCAAACTAGTGTGTGGGGTGTATAGCTACGTTATGGCCATACTGGCCAATGTTGTTGGTTTGCTGAAGCTTGTGAGCTGTTTGATGTATTGTAATGAGATATACCTCTTTTAGTTTTGGTATAGATATCATGGTGGCCTCGACGGTCAATCAGGACTTCTGTGCTAGTTGGCTATTTATTTATATGATCTCCTGGGAGTAGCTGTTTCTTTTATAGATCAGTTGACAGGGGCCCTGCTGGTCGAGGGCTTAGTTTTAAGCCGAGATATACTTGTTTGTTTTTTTGATTGTGTGTGGCTGCCATGCACTAGTAGCAAATGGTTGAGCAGGGTCGGCTCGGGCATGAGTTTTGCCATTAGGAGCCAGTTGCGCCCCTCGAGTTTGGGGTGTGACAAACTTGGTATCAGAGCGACGTCGTATCCTAGGGAGTCTGCAAGCCATGTCTATTAGAGTCTTGTTTATAACTGTGTTGTGCACCACATCTGATAAGCAAGAAGCTACCGGGCATGTTAGAATTCCTATCCTTCTTTTGCTCACCTCGTGCTATAGAGCTGTGTCTTAAGGGTTGAGGTTTCTGGCTTATAATTGATACTTGTATGTAGATAGAGATGACTGACACTAGACAGACCACAACTAGCCAGGGGCTAGATACAACTACAAGCGAGGGTACATGCAAGGTACCACAAGTGGAGGTAGCCTATTGTGAGACCCAGGGGGAGACATCTTCTCAGCCCCCTATAGCTTCTCCACCGCCTCAGGAGCCTCCGAGGGCTACAGGACTTCCGGCTCCACCAACAATACCACCTGTAGTTCCTCCTATTCCATCTGATCAGGATTTCAAAAGTGTAGTATGTATGTTAGCACAGTTAGTAGCTGCACAGTGCCAACTAGTTGCGCCAGATGTTGCCGGACCTTCTGAAGGGCCCGAAAGTTTGAGAGTTCGTGAATTTCTTTCCTTGAATCCTCCACAGTTTACAGGGACAGATCGCAGTGAAGACCCTCAACACTTTATTAATCAGCTTCATAGGATCTTTAGAGTCATGCAAGCCTCAGCAACTGAGTTAGTTGAGTTAGCAACATTTCGATTGTGCGATGTTGCAGTATTGTGGTACGAGAGTTGGGAGATATCTAGGGGAAAAGATGCATCCCTACCCCACTTGGGATAGCTTTACAGAAGCTTTCATAGATCACTATTTGCCTCGAGAGATTAGGGATGGCTGGGTGGGCCAGTTTCTGAACCTCCGACAGGGAAGCATGAGTGTCCGAGAGTATGGGCTGAGATTTGATTCATTGGCCAGATATACACCAGCATTTGTTGATACGATGCATGATAAGGTGCGTAGATTTGTAGGAGGGCTCGACTTATAATATCTCGATGCTTGTTCTACCGCTGCACTAAATGATAATATGGATATCTCGCGAATTCAGGCATTTGCACAAGATATAGAGGATCTCTGACATTTACAGTATATGAGTGAGAGGGTCGAGAGAGGAATACAGAAAAGGGCTAGGCCCGCTGGTTCACAGGGAGATTTTCAAGGTGGTCCCAGACCCCGATATTCTATTAGGCCACTTAGACCTCCACCACAGCAGTTCCAGGGTAGTAGATTTGATCGTCAGAAACAGTCAGGCCCAGGTGAGGGTTCACGAGCATCAGGCTCATAGCAGCATAGGGGTTCAGGCAAGGCTAGGACAGCCCCACCGCGTTGCGTTACTTGCGGTAGGATGCATTTCGGGAGGTGTAGACAGGGTTCCGTAGGTTGTTATTCTTGTGGATAAACTGCCCTACCATAGGTCAGGGTGGTATTGGTCAGTCGACCAGGTCAGCAGTAGGTTCCTCCTCATCAGCACAGTCTACAGGGCGTGGACCCCAGACTTCAGCACGTAGACGTAGAGGCGGAGACAGAGAGGGAGCATCTAGTTCTGGTAGTGGACAGAACCGTACGCGATCATTAACTGGCCGACAGGACTGAGAGTCATCACCAGATATTGTGACAGGTACATTGATTGTTTGCTCCCATTGTGTTTATTCTTTAATAGATCCTGGATCTACTCTGTCTTATGTTACTCCATTTATTGCGGGGAAGTTATGTATAGTAGCAGAGTCATTAGATCGACCCTTTATTGTATCTACACCAGTTGGTGAGTCTATTGTTGCCAGAAGAGTCTATCGATGTTGCACGGTAGAAATTATTGACCGTCAGACCTCTGTAGATCTCGTAGAGTTAGAGATGATCGATTTTGACGTTATTATGGGTATGGACTGGTTAGTGCCTTGTTATGCTAATGTTGAGTGCCGGACAAAGATTGTTAGATTCCACTTTCCAAGAGAGGCAGTTCGGGAATGGAAAGGTGATACAGCAATGCCGAAAGGTAATTTTATTTCTTAGCTTAAGGCGAGGAGTACGATTACCAAGGGTTGTATTTATCATCTTGTTCACGTTCATGATATAGATGCAGAACCACCAACTCTTCAGTCTATGTAGGTAGTTAATGAGTTTCTAGAGTTAATGAGTTTGTAGATGTATTTCCAGACGAGCTCCCTGGTATCTCTCCATAACAGGAAATTGATTTTGCTATCGATATGCTACCAAGTACACAACCCATATCTATCCCTCCTTATAGAATGACACCTGCTGAGCTAAAGGAGTTGAAGGATCGGCTGAAAGACTTGCTGGATAAAGGCTTTATTCTAACCTAGTGCATTACCATGGGGTGCACCAGTGTTGTTCGTAAGGAAGAAAGATGGCTCACTAAGAATGTGTATCGATTACCGATAGCTGAATAAGGTAACTATAAAGAATAAGTATCCCCTTCTGAGGATAGATGACTTGTTTGATTAGTTACAAGGTGCTAAGTGTTTCTCAAAGATTGATTTAAGATTAGGGTACCACCAGATACGAGTTCGGGAGAAAGATGTTCCAAAGACAGCTTTTAGAACTAGATATGGACACTTTGAGTTCTTGATAATGTCTTTTGGATTAACTAATGCTCCAACAGTGTTCATGGACCTGATGAATAGAATATTCAGGCCGTATCTAGACTTGTTTGTGATTGTATTTATTGATGATATTTTAGTGTATTCACGTTCAAAAGATGAGCATGAAAATCATCTGTGATCAGTCCTTCAGGTTCTTCGAGATCGAGAACTTTATGCAAAGTTTTCTAAGTGGGACTTCTGGTTAGACTCTGTAGCTTTCTTAGGCCATATTGTATCATATGCAGGCATTGCGGTTGATACACAAAAGATTGAGGCCGTAAAGACTTGGCCTAGACCCATGACTCCGACTGAGGTTCGTAGTTTCTTATGAATAGCTGGGTACTACAGAAGGTTTGTAAAGGGGTTTTCTTCAATTTCAGCCCCATTAACGAAGCTGATTCAAAAAGCAGCTAAGTTCCAGTGGACTGAGGCATGCGAGCATAATTTCCAGGAGCTGAAGGACAGGTAGACATCAACACCAGTTCTTATTTTGCCAGACAATATAGAAGGCTATGCGGTGTATTGTAATGCTTCTAGTGTTGGGTTTGGATGTGTTCTAATGCAACATGGTAAGGTTATCGCATATGCTTCAAAGCAGTTAAGAAAGCATGAGAAGAACTATCCGACCCACGATTTAGAGTTGGCTGCAGTTGTGCATGCGCTAAATATCTGGAGACACTATTTGTATGGCGTTCATGTTGACATCTTCATAGATCATAAAAGCCTTCAATATATCTTTAGACAAAAGTAGTTAAATATGCGACAACGTCGATGGCTTGAATTACTGAAAGATTACGACGTGGACATTTTATTTCATCCAGGAAAGGCGAATGTGGTAGCTGATGCCCTCAGTCAAAGATCTATGGGTAGTTTATCATATTTAGGTGTTGATAAGCGTGGGCTAGCGTGAGAGCTTCATTAGTTAGCTAGCTTGGGAGTCAGATTGTTAGAGGCAGAAGATAGTGGGGTAACAATTCAGGACACAACCATATCATCTCTAGTTGTAGAAGTAAAATCACGGCAACAAGAGGATCCTAGGTTAGAGCAGCTCAGAGCCAAGGCTCAAAATTAACAGACTTTAGCATTTGATATAGTAGGAGATGGAGTCCTTAGATATAGTGGTCGATTGTGTGTTCCAAATGTTGTAGGGCTTCCGCATCAGATTATGGAAGAGGCACATCATTCCCATTATTCTATTCACCCTGGTTCGACGAAGATGTACCATGAATTAAGGAGATCTATTGGTGGCACGGGATGAAGAAAGACGTTACTGAGTTTGTGGCACAGTGTCCTAACTGCCAACATGTGAAGGTTGAGCACCAAAAGCCCGCTGGGCTAGTTCAGGAGATAGCCATTCCTTTGTGGAAGTGGGAAGCAATTAATATGGATTTTATTACATGGTTACCTCGATTGCGTCGCAAGTTTGACTCTATTTGGGTAATTGTTGATAGACTAACAAAATCAGCCCACTTCTTACCAGTCAGGGCTACTTTTACGGCCGAAGACTATGTAGGGCTCTATATTAGGAAGATTGTTAGGCTACATGGTGTCCTAGTATATATTATCTCTGATAGAGGAGCACAACTCACTGCTAACTTCTGGAAGTCCATCCAGAAAGGACTGGGGACACATGTTAATCTTAGTACAACCTTTCACCCTCAGACAAATGGCCAGGCTGAGCGCACACTTTTGACACTCGAGGATATGCTACGGGCGTGTACGCTAGACTTCAAGGGGAGTTGGGATGACCACTTACCTCTTATAGAGTTCGCATACAATAATAGTTATCATTCCAGCATCGGGATGGCACCTTATGAGGCTTTGTATGGGCGAAAATGTAGATCCCCCATTGGATGGTTCGAGGTTGGTTATCAGGGTGATTGGACCCGACTTAGTACAGTAGATAGTGGAGCAGGTCAAGCTCATACGGGAGAGGTTGCTAACAGCTCAAAGCCGACAGAAGTCATACTCAGATGTGCGACGAAGGGACTTAGAGTTTTGCATCGATGACTTGGTATTCTTAAAAGTCTTGCCTATGAAGGGGGTTATGAGATTTGGCAAAAAAGGCAAGCTTAGTCCAAGATTCATTGGGCCACACCGGATCCTTCGGAGGGTAGGACGAGTGGCTTATGAGTTAGAATTGCCTTCAGGGCTAGAATCTGTTCATCCAATTTTCCATGTATTTATGCTACGGAAGTGCGTAGGAGACCCTTCTCGGGTTGTCCCAGTTGGGGATATTCAGATCACAGAGGAGTTGTCCTACGAGGAAACTCCAGTTACCATATTAGATCGGCAGGTCCGTAAATTGAGGACCAAAGAGGTGGCTTCGGTTAAAGTATTGTGGAGAAACAAGAATAGAGAAGAGGTGACCTAGGAAGCTGAGGATGGCATGAGGTCCAAATATCCTCACTTGTTTCATATCCAAGGGTGATGGCATATCAGTTTATATTGGTGCAGTTAGGTAAGATACCTATCTGATATTTTTTATATTGTTGCTTATTATTATTGTTGTTGTCGTTGTATATTTTCTCGCATTGTTATTGCGGAGCTATAGTGCTTAGCAATTTAAGTCGTCATCTGAGACGCCTAGGTTATACTTTTTGCATTTTAGATTCCTAGATAATGAAAAACTTAACCGCGTGACTTAGATTTTATTTCATTCGAGGACGAATGTTTCTAAAGGGGGAAAAATGTAACACCCTGATTTTCTAAAACGTCTAAATTAACTCGTATCTTCGTGGAAAGACAAGGAGGGTGAGTAATAGATTAAAAATTATGTGTTATGTCATATTTTAAGTGTTCAAGGGTTGTATCTCAAGTTTTGAAGTTAAGTAAGTAGCAAAATAAAAGTTGGCGAAAGTTATCGTAAGTTCCTTTTTAAAGATTTGTCTAAAATTTTGGTCAAATGTCTTGGATATTTTCTCCCAATATATAAAGATTTAGAAGACCTATCACCCATTAAATAGAAGGCCTATGAGTCTAGTTTGGAACGCATAAAACCCCGTATCAAATAGACATCAGAGCAAAAAGTTATGAGGGTTTTACTAGGGACTGCCAGGGCAGAATTTGGGTTGGGTCAAAAATATGGTATGTCGGCTTATTTAACGTTTTAAGCCATGAAACATTCCATATCAGTTCCAAACCAGAGAGAAATCTTAAGAGAGAGTTCCTATGGAGTTCTAGCATGATGAAGGTTAGTTTTTGACGATTTCTACAATTAAACATTGCCCCCGTGCCTAGAAACGTAATCCCTACACGTGGCAATCATTTTTCTCTTCTATTAGCTACGTTTGGAGCTGGTTTTTGAAGATATAAATTTGAAGTTATTGGTGTTTCTTCAAGGTTTACACTTGGTTAACTAAGGTACCCATTTGGGGACCCTTTTATGGTTGTTTTGATGAATTTCTACGGACGTTTCAACAAGTTGGGGCAATATGGAAAATCTGCCAATTTAAGATTAATTATGAACTATTTATAGGTGAGTACCAGCTGTGTATATATAGTAATTGCGAATCTTAGGACATAAGGAACATTTTTCGTGAAGGAACTATGGTCTTCCGAGCGTTCATTGGAAAGGTATGTTAATGTAATTGGGTTGTTATCCTTGTTACACTTGTAGCCATTATTGTTGATTGTTGGATGCTCGAGTTGATATAATCCTCCTTTATCAAGATTCTTATTCAGTTAGTAGCGTCCCTATGTTGGACACGACTTAGAGGCTATTTGTATAGGTTGCTTAGAACTAAATTGCTCGCTTTTCACGATTGTATTGTTATTGTTGCCCTTGGGGATATTGTGGTTAGCTGAAGGAATGTGATCTATTCCTAGAAGGGCTATGTTCTGCCTACAGGGTTATATGGATGCCTAAAAGGGCTATGAGTTTCTTATGGGGCTATATTGATGCCTAGAAGGGCTATGAGTTGCCTACATGGATTGACGCCTAAGAAGGCTATGTGCTTCCTACAGGGCCATGTTGTTGCCTAAGAGGGCTATGAGTTGTCTATAAGCTATGTTGATGCCTAAGAGAGTTATGTACTGCCTACGAGGCTATATTAATGTCTAAGAACGCTATGTGACTACCTACGGGGCTAGGGGACTACCGATAGGGGTATATAGGTTGATTGGCACCTTCCGGGCTTATGGGGGCCTGAGTAGGTGGTCTTGTGTGCTGTTTGTACCTGCCGAGCTTATGGGGGCTTGGGTAGGTTGTTGTTTTATTATTTTTGATAAGTTTAGATTTAGGAGCAGGTCAGTACACATATCTTATCGTTGATTTATGTATCAGATTATTCCAGTATATTAGGATACCTCCTCATAGTCTATTGCCTTTCATACTCTGTACATTATTTTGTACTGACGCCCCATTGCCTTGGGGGCTCTGCATTCATGCATGCAGGTCCTGACAGACGACCGAGTAGACCTCCTCAGCATCAGGATTGACTTTTATCTGGTTGGCTAGCCCTTTCCTTCGGAGCTGCCAGAGATGGGAGGTTTGTTACCTTTTGTTGTATATATCTTTATGAGTAGGCTGGGGCCCTGTCCTGCTAATCTTTACTACTCTTAGAGGCTTGCAGACTAGTGTGTGGGGTGTATATCTACATTGTGGCCATACTAGCCTATGTTATTGGTTTGCTGAACCTTGTGGGCTGTTTGATGTATTGTAATGATATATACCTGCTTTTAGTTTTGGTATAGATATCATGGTGGCCTCGACGACCCAATCAGGACTTTTGTGCTAGTAGCTATTTATTTATATGATCTCTTGGGAGTAGCTGTTTATTTTATAGATCAGTTGACAGGGGCCTTGTCGGCCAAGGGCTTAGTTTTAAGCCGAGATATGCTTGTTTATTTTCTTTATTGTGTGTGGCTGCCATGCGCTAGTAGCAAATGGTTAAGCAGGGTCAGCTCAGGCCTGAGTTTTGGCATTGGGATCCTGTTGCACCACTAGAGTTTGGGGCGTGACAGTAGGTATGAGCTAGAGGCCATAATTGTGGAGTAGAATTGGCTAAAAATCGTGCCCTTGTAGCATCACCAACAAAAGGTAGAGCTAGAGAGGGTTCTCATGAGCCATAATTTGAGTTTGCGGAGGACCGGTTTCTTCCCGAGTTTGCAGCTTCATATTTTAGGAGACTTTTTTTGAGGATGCTTGGTCCTATTATAGGATCTTTTTCCGGGGGCGCAGACCTTATATTAGCAGCACACTCCAGGTGTTCATGTTCTGGTAGGGTAGCCACCCATGGTTCCTGCATCGAGTTTTGGTGCAGAGATTGCTCTTACGGTTATCTTGACATCGGTTGATCAACAATGTTATGAGAGGTTTCAGGAGATGAAACCACCCCAATTTCAGGGTTGTAAGAGCGAGAATGCTCATGACTTCTTGACCTTATGCCATGAGATGCTTGAGGTTGTAGGTATAGTCGATGCTCGTGGTGTTCAATTTATTTCCCTTTAGCTTTATGGTCATGCCAGAGAGTGATGATGGATTTTTGTGAGGTCTAGACTAGTTAGATCTCCTTAGGATGAGTGGTATGTGTTTTCTAGTGCTTTTCTGGTACCTCATTTAGAGGTATAGGTTCACATAGAAGTAGAAGTTCTTTCCAGTGCCATGGGCTGGTTAATGCTTCAATGCCAGTAGTTGAGAGTAGGCATCAGCCTAAAGATCCTATGTTTCTGTCACGACCCAGGGGTACCCCTTAAATGTAACAAGGCTACCCCGAAGGGCACCATGTAAGAAACTTAACATATCATAACATAAGCATAAATCAATAAAGAGTAAAAACACATTTTTATGAGCCCTGGATTTGGACTCATTCAGGGCTTTATTTAGATAGATTTAGTGTCCTCAAACGCTAAATTTGTGCTACAAACTGATGATAAATCCTTGATATTCTGGTACATGGATTGAGGAACAAAGCAAGGACGCTAACATGCAGAAAGGAACAAAACAAACTGAAGAAATTAAGAAAGGCAAGCCTGGTGATCACCAAGGGCATTTGACAAATCACCGAGTAGCTATCTGACCACCTAAAGTTCCAGTGTGCCAAGCCCAGAAGGAAAGAGCCAAGTCAGTGATGAAAAAGAGCAGTCGGCGGAGCGCCGAGTAGTTCCACGAATCCAAGAAGGATCGCCCAAAGTTACAGACCTTAAGGATGCTGAATGTCAAGGCAAAAAGGCAATGGAAGAGATCAAAGGGCGGCTTGCCGAGTTGTTCGGCGAGCCCGACTTACTTCGCCAAATGTCCATTGGTAGCTTATTTTTGGCTACTATAAATTATATTTTGAACATTTAGTTTAGAATCTTTGGACATCTATATTTCATTGAAACACTTTTTAGAAGTTTTCTCTTAAGTTTTTCTTAGTTTTCGAAGAACCTTAGAGATTCAATTTGGAGATTTTGGAAGTGGGTTTTAGATTTTATTCAAATTGAGCATTGTAAAGACAAAATCTCTCTTACCCAGTTGATGGCTAATTGATTTGGTAATAGTTTTTACCTTTTTATGATGCTTGGCTAAAACCCCAATTCTTGGGGTGTGATCATGTGATTATGAGCTGAATTAGTTTGTGGGTATTCTTAATAACTAGTTTAAGTTCTATTTAAAAGTGAGTTTAATCATTAATTGTGATTTAATTTATGAGTTGTAGTTGCAAATGCAACTCTACCTTTGTGTTCTTGGCTTGTTTGAGAGAGAGGTTTTAGGACTAAAATTATTGATTGATGATTTGTGGGCATTGGGTTGATCTAGGTTTAGCTAGAGAAAGTGAATCCTAAACCCAATCCCACCCATCTAGCTCGAAATAGTGGATGTATTAAGGTGTGGGTTGTTCTTCATTGTCGTGCTTGTTGATGTTCGAAAGAAATCACCTAATCTGGGGTAGTTGCTCAAGAGAAAGCTATCTCCCTTACAGTCTAGCCTACTCACTGATATTTAGCTATTTATTAGTAGTTGCAATTACCCACCCATATGCGTATATTTGCCTATAATCAATCACATCCCAAGAATCTATCTCCTTATTGTTATTAAGAATTACTGATGTGTAGTTGATAATTGCAAACCAAATCCCCCCATTTGACATTCGTGTCACCCCTTTAATTTGATATGTCTTTTTTCGGTAATGTTTATCCCTATGGCTGATTAAACCGCATTCATACTTCTTAATTGAATTTAAAACATGTACTGCTCCCTGTGGGATTCGACCCCAACTCATTTAGTTGGGTTATATACTGATTTATCATCATTGACATTTAGAATTGGAAGAAGTAAGTGTCATTGAAACATTATTAAATCAAAATGGCGCCGCTGTCGGGGAGTGGTGTTGTTTGAGATTCTTTTGGTGAAGTTGAATTGTGTCCATGTTAGTTATACTTGAATCTACTTACTTTACTTTTGGTTTTGTGTTGCTTGTGTTAAAACAGAGGAGGAAATGAGCGTTAATAGAAGTAATGGTAGCCAAGTGGGCCACCAAGATGATGTTAAAAACCTCAATGATGTCAATGACCCAAACAACAATGACCCATCCCAAATGGGTGGTGTTGGGGCCATTCGTTTGCCTCCAGCTAAAGGAAACACTGTGTTTCACATCACCAGCACTATGCTTCAGCTCCTATAACTAAAGGGTTTGTTTGGAGGGCTAGCTCATGAGGATCCCCATGAGCACATCAGGAATTTTATTGATGTTTGTCGACCGTTCTTCTTTAAGAACGTATCTCAAGAATCGGTCCGACTGAGGTTGTTCCCATTTTCTCTAATGGGAGAGGCAAGCAAGTGGTTTGCTGAGTTGCCAAAGGATTCTATCACTTCTTGGATGGAGCTGATGACAATGTTCCAAGTGAGATTCTTTCCTCTATCAAAGATGATGATACTTAGGGATGATATCCAAAGTTTCAAGCGATTAGAGAGTGAGCCAATCCATGAGATGTGGTTGAGGTTGAAGGAGCTAGTGCTTCAGTGTCCTACTCATGGACTTCTAGATAAGGTGCTGCTATAATTTTTCTATAGAGGTCTTGATTTGGTAAATAGAGGAGTGGTTGACCAACTTTCTCTGGGTGGAATAGTGCGACAACCCCGCGCAATAGCGTCCCAACTCCTTGATTGCATGACCAAGAGAAATAAGGCATGGCATACTCACGAAGACCAACCCTCTCCTCTCTCTTGTAAAATGACAAAAGAACTGATGATAAAGGATAAAGAGTGAGACCAGAACTCTGCCAAAATGATGACCCAGCTGGATACCTTGGCCAAAAATGTCATGGAATTTGAAGCGTTGTACAATAAGGAAGTAAACTTTCTTGCCAATCAAGGAGGAAACTATCATGCAAAATCCTCAAGGCCGGGAGGCAACAAAGGATGGAATAGAGAGGGGGAGAAGGATATGTATGTTTCTCCCCATGAGCGTAAAAAACCCAAGGACTCTAGGGGCAGCTGGACAGATAATATGCTCTCACACATTCTCAACAAAAGTCAAAGAGTCAAACAAAGTGTGGAAAGAAACAAAAAAGGATGTCTCGACTCTCCATCAGATAGTGACCTCTCTTTACATTGCTATCAAGCAGCAGGAGACCCAAGTGGGTCAGATTTCGTAGCATTTAAACCCAACACAACATGGGGGGTCGCTTAGTGATAGTATGGCAAAC
The DNA here is from genome assembly GCA_036250385.1 of Solanum microdontum. Classification (NCBI taxonomy): domain Eukaryota; kingdom Viridiplantae; phylum Streptophyta; class Magnoliopsida; order Solanales; family Solanaceae; genus Solanum; species Solanum microdontum. The sequence goes on along the minus strand of JAJONQ010017696.1, from coordinate 49,190 downwards.
CCTAAAATATGAAGCTTGAATGGGTATTTGCGTCGTGCCACGACGTTAACTGAGGCGCTTTTTGGGAGGTAACCCATGTTTTTAATGCTTTGTGTTTAATTTTGAATAACGGGTGTTGATTGTACAGGTTGAAAAGTGGAATGTGTTTGACAAATCCAGGTTGACGAGCCAAGAGTCTAGTTGATGACTCGCCGAAGAGGTCGGCGATCCCAACTTGGACCTTCGTTGGACCCACAAAAATCTGAAGTCGGAGTCTGTAAAACTTGGCGGGCCAATGGATGAATCAGTGACTCGCCGAACAGGTTGGCGAGCCCGATTTTGTCCACCGTTTGGACCCCTAAATTAACTTGAGGTCCTGTAAAACTCAGCTAGGTAAGTCACCACTCGGCGTATCGCTGAGTGGTTCGGCGTGGTCGACTAATTTCGCCGAAAGGGCCGCAAACTGAATGGTTTTAAAGGCCAAACAATTTAAATTTTCAAAATCTTTCGTATTCTCTTATTTCTAGGCTTGTACACTCTCAGCCACACTCTAGATTTCAATATTTTCCTATTTGTATTGCTTTTTGTTCTTGATCTCGTGTTTGAATTTGGAGTACATTGCCGCCTAGCTTATCAAATTCTTCATTCGGCATGAAGGTTGGTTTTCCGAACCCCAAACTCTAGATTAATAGTTGAACTCGAATGCCTTTGATAATTTCGTAATGATGTGTGTTGTGACTGTGTTGAAATAGTAGTTGAAGTCAAATACCTCATTATTTATAAATCCCAAAACTAGTCCCAAAACTTCATCCTCTCCAAAGAAAATTCTCTCTCTAGAAATTCAAGGTAGAAGAAAAATGAAGTTGGAGCTAGGGTTCAAGATGCAAGGTTTTCTTCTCAAATTCATCGGGTTTCATTGCTAATGTATGGTAGCTCTTCATCCATGGATAGAATTCATTCATGGAGCCCCTTCGAAACCCCAATTTAAAAGATAGAAATCCCTAAAAGCTAGAGTTTGATTTCAAGTCATGGATTCCTTTCAAAAAAGGATTCTAATGCTTACTTTATATTACGATTGAATTGATGATTTATTATGGTTTTTATGTTGAAATCCCCAAAAATACATGAAATCCCCTTATTCCCAAATGATGATCTAGTGATGTGGCTGTATTGATAAAATAAGGATATTATGAGATTTTGCTTGTAGTATTTGGGTTACTTGAATTATGTTATTATCCATGTCTAATGTAGTGAATTCTAGGTGTGTTGATTCAATATGATCTTTGATCATTGAAAGGACAAATTATGATATTATGCATGTTTTATGAAGTTCTTGTAAATGCTTTAATGATCTTTGAGAGGGAAATGTTAATGATTAGGTTGTTGTTGTGGGCTGATTGAAAGGTTATTCTCATAGACTCATAATGAACTTAATGTGAAAGGTTTTCTCACATAATGAAGGTTCTAGGGTTGAAAGGCTTTTCTCACCTAATTGAATATAAAAGTAAAAGTGATCATAGATGGTGATAGCTACTCACGCATGGTCTTAAAAGCTATTGTGATGAACTAACTTGGATTGTTTTTCAAGGACATCTTTCCATGAGACTTGAGTAAATTTAAGACTTAATAATCCATCTTGTGGGATTTATTCCTAGCACCGAGTGGATATTGAAATGAGATGGAGGTTAACACATAGTTTAGTACGACTTCTAAAATGGGAACTCTAACCTAGTAGTGTCTGGGTCACCCAAAGTATGTCTCATGAGATGGAAGGCTTCACCTAGAAAAGTCCTGGTTTCTAGTAGCAATCTCCGTATCACATAACTACATACCCCGTAGGATGTTTGCTAGTTGATCCAACTAAGCTAACAAATCGGTTCTACCTTAGGCAAGTAGACCAACCCATTTCAGTTTGGGTAATATTGGAGGGGATCATGTGATAGATCACATGGTCTCATGTTGGTTAAGGCTTTTTCCCAACTAGAACAAGATTATTAATGAACTAAGACATGCTTATGGTGGCATCTCATAGTTTCATAGACATCAAGGGCTTGACTAATGAACTAAGGTTAATACATGAAGTTTGTCATATGAGTCCAAGAGTTTCAAAAGATGAGGAATATGAATGATTACCTAAAATGGTTTACTTAGCATGGGTCAGAATTATGGGGTCTTATCCATGCATTGCACAAGTGTGCCTTGAGGGTAACTATGAAGTGTTTCTCTTATGTTATGATGATATATATGTTGACTATGCCTATGACTTATGCTTTCCACTATCTTCACAATGATATTTTAACTTAGTAAATTGAATGAATTCTAATAACATGTCCGTTTTTGAATGTTTTCAAGGTTTTTATGCATTGTTATCATACTTAGTGCATTTTTGTACTAATGCCTACTTTTCCTACATTTCCCCCAAGTGTAGGGTCCGGTTCTCAAGGTGGTCATCATTGTGGCTAAAGCTTGGATTTGATTATTCTCCTATCTTGTTGGTGAGTCTTCATGATTCGAGGATGGATGTTATCTCATTGTAGTTATTTGCTTGTATTTCCTTTTCAGACTATGTTGTATGGGCTGTGACCCTATTTCATTCAAATATTGAGATAGATGGCTATACTAAGACAAGTCTAGACTTTTGCTTTCCTTTATGAAAATTTTAGACTTTGAAATGCGTTTTTACTCTTATTGTTCTAATGCTTTATGGTATGATATGCTAAGTGGCTTACATGGTGCCTTTCGGGGTTCTATGTGCCTTTTTACATCTAGGGGCTACCCCTGGGTTGTGACAAACTTAGTAATCAGAGCATGAGATTTAGAATAATTCTAGGATGATGTCTCATAAGCCACGTCTAGTAGAGTCTTGTTCATGAGTGTGAAACGCGCCACATTAATGAATGAGGGGCTACAAGATGATTAGGAAACTACACTTCTTCATTACTCTTAAGTGGTGCCTTACAGTTTAAATCTACAAGATTTCTCTTTCCTAATCCTTCACTTGTGTCTTCTGGATATGATTACACAAAGGGCTATTGATAGAAGGATTGAGAGGATAATGTGAATCAAGGAGCTCCTCGTCAATCTCCGATTGATCCTTCGGCTATGTCGAATGTGGAGGTTAGGTAGGTTTTCCAAATTTTGGCCTAAGCTTTGACGACTTCAGCTCAAGCTGTGATGGCTCAGGCTAATAGAGATGTTGTGACTCATGTGAATCCTTATGTTAATTCGGTGACTTCAAGAGTGAGGGATTTTGCAAGAATTAATCCTCCAAAATTTCATGGCTCCAAAGTTGAAGAGGATCATCAAAGGTTCATCGACAAGGTTTGTAAGGTTCTTGCTATTATGGGGGTATCTTCTGAAGACAAGGTGGAGTTAGCCACCTACCAACTAAAAGATGTTGCTAAAGTATGGTATGATCAGTGGAAGACCCGTAGGAGTGGGCCCTGTTGAATGGGAATTGTTCAAATTGGCATTTCTTGATAGATTCTTTCCCCCAGAGTTGAGGGAAGCAAAGATGCAAGAGTTCATTAACCTACATCAAGGAAGTATGAGTGTGAATGAGTATGCCCTAAAGTTCACTCAATTGTCTAAGTATGCTCCATCGATGGTTGCGGATTTGAGGGCTAAGATAAATAAATTTGTGATGGGTATATCCGATATGATCATAAATGAGTGTCGTACCACCATGCTCATTGGATAAATGGACATCTCTCGTCTCATGGTCCATGCATAACAAATTGAGAAGGAGAAACTCAAGGAAGAGAATAGGGAGGTGAAAGGAGCTAGAACCGGTGATGGGAATTTTTCTAATGCTAGATCCGATGGACATGGTCAACCTAGAACTCAACAAAGGCTTTCCAATAAAGTGTCCCCCAATACTCATAGGCATAAGAAAGAGAGGGTGTCTAACCCTAGAGAAGGGAGTAATAGTGAATTTATGTTGCTTAAGCCCACTTGCACTATGTGTGGAAGGAAGCACTATGGTAGGTGCCTAGCTGGTATGGATGGTTTCTATGGTTGTGGCAAGAGTGGTCACAAGATTAGAGATTCCTCGGTACTTAAGGCAAAGGAGAGAGAGGCCAAGCTAGCTTTTCTTAGTGGCCTGGATTCTAATGCTCTAAAACAAAACAACTTCTATGCACTTCGGTGTAAAGATGACCAAGAGAGCTCTCCGGAAGAAGTCCTCGGTATGTTTTTAGTTCCCATATAGATGTTATTCTTAGTATGAAATGGTTGCATCCTTGTTATGATCTATTAATTGTAGAACCCAACTTAGTCATGAAGAGTTCTCGGGTAAGTTGATAGATTTGGTGAATAGGGTGTTTTAGTAATGCCTAGATGTGTTGAATGAGTAGACCCCTCTAAAGGGTAGCAGTATAATTCACCATGGTTTAGGATCCTCTTGTATGATGGATGGGAAAGCCTTTTGGAAACTTGATCCGACCTTACAATTGAAAAAGATGGCGCTTAGAAAGTCCACCTAGGCTTTCTCCCAAGGGGAAGATGGTGTGCTTAGATAGCAAGGTCTTTGAGTGGTCTTGATGTTCATAATTTGGGTTTGCTTGAAATTCTCACCTTGAGAGGTGTGGTGAGTTTGGGAAATTTAGTCCCGGTTTTGTAGGCCCATATGAGATCTTAGGCTAGTAAGTTAAGAAATAGAAGAATTAGGGAGTTGTTTCCATGAAAGTTGTAAGGAGTGATCTCTTTGTGAGGGTTTTAGTTGCCGGTGCTACTTGGGAGGCCGAGGGCCCATAAGATGTCCAGTTATCCTCATTTCTTTCCTTCTACTCCTACTCTAGATTGAAACAAATAGTTCCTCTTGAGTTTTCTTGTTTAGGGAGTCATGTGTGTTATGTGTGTTTTTCCATGATTTTCTTATGTTATGCATGTTCTTGAGAAATTCATGTTTAGTAAGAAAATGAGTTTTCATGATTGATGTTCCTCGTGTTGTTGTGGATTGAGTATGAGTTGCCTATTGACTTCATGAGATGAATTATTGAACATGCTTTAGTATGCTTTTGAGAATAAATTGCATTTTGGCTCCATGACATTGTGTTGAGCATGCTTTTAGTTTGGAGAAGTTAGTCGCTCCTATGAATATGAGAAACGTTGAAATTTCATGCATAATGGGTTGTTAGATGTAGTTCCAACTTTCTTATGATGCATTTATTATGTTGGAGATGGAGTTGATGTTTCCTCCTTTAAATTGTGCATTATATTGATGTTTTATGTATGATGGGTTGCTAGTCTTGAGTCTTTACTTTCGTAAGCTGTCTAGATCATTATTCGAGGACGAATCTTCCAAATGGGGATTTATTGTAACACCCCAAAAACTAGTAGGTTAAACTAGAGCTCAACATAGGGGTTAGAGTAATAAATATAACTCCCCGTACTTAAAATAAAGGGTTTCGTATTATAAAGTCAAGGTACGACCCCTCAAGGATCAACTAGGGGCCCTTGAGGAAGACTCCTAGAGAAATGCACAAAACAATGACCACGGCAAAACCCACGCCCCGTAGGTGGGTCCACGCCTCGTGGGTGTGGGTCTCGTGGATGGGACCAAAGTCTCTGACCATGAACCACGCCCAACCAGGATGTGCCGTGGTTCCATACACGGTCTGTAGGTCATGGGTCCGTGGTTCATGCCTGGAAACTTCTTTTTGGCAGTTAAGTCTAGAGGCACTTTGGGGTTTTCTAGTTGTAATTAATATTAAGTGAGGTCATTTTAGCTTAAATTAGATCACCTATATAAGAATTGTATATCACTAAATTAAGTGAAATACCTCATTATTTCTAAATCCCAAAATTAGTCCGAAAACTTCATCCTCTCCAAAGAAAATTTTCTTTCTAGAACTTTAAGGAAGAAGAAGAACAAAGTTGGAGCTAGGGTTCAAGGAGAAAGGTTTTCTTATCTTATTCATTTTGTTTCATTGCTAAGGTATGGTAGCTCTTCATCCATGGATAGAACGCATCCATGGAGCCCCTTCAAAACCCATTTTAAAATATAGAAATCCTTAAAATCTAGGGTTTGATTCCAAGTGATGAATTCCATTCAAAAAACGATTCTAATGCTTGAATTACTTTATATTATGATTGAATTGATGATTTATTATGGTTTTTATGTTGAAATCCCAAAGAATCTATGAAATCCCCATATTCCAAAATTATGATCTTGTGATGTCAGTATATTGATGAAAGAAGGATATTATGAGATTATGCTTGTAGTATTTGGGTTACTTGAATTATGTTATTATCCATGTCTAATGTAGTGAATTCCAGATGTGTTGATTCAATATGAGCTTTGATCCTTTAACGGACAAATTATGATATTATACATGTTTTATGAAGTTCTTGTAAATGCTTTAATGCTGCTTTGAGAGTGAAGTGTTAATGATTAGGTTGGTGTTGTGGGCTGATTGAAAGGTTATTCTCATGAACTCATAATGAACTTAATGTGAAAGGTTTTCTCACATAATGAAGGTTCTAGGGTGGAAAGGTTATTCTCACCCAATTGAATCTAAGAGTAAAAGTGATCATGGATGGTTATAGTTGCTCACGCATGATCTAAAGAGCTATTGTGATGAATTAACTTGGATTGGTTGTCAAGGACTTCTTTGCATGAGAAATGAGTAAAGTTCGACTTAATAGGCTATCTTGTGAGATTTATGCCTAGCACCGAGTGGATATTGAAATGAGATGGAGGTTAACACATAGTTGAGTCCGACTTCTGAAATAGGAACTCTCACCTAGTAGAGTTGGGGTCTACCAAAGTATGTCTCATGAGATGGAAACCTTCACCTAGAAAAGTCCAGGTTTCTAGTAGCAATCTCCGTATACCATAACTTCATGGCCCGTAGGATGTTTAGCTAGTGGATCCAACTAATCTAACAAACCGGTTCTACCTTAGGCAAGTAGACCAACCCTTTTCGGTGTGGTTAAAATCAGAGGGGATCATGTGATAGCTCACATGGTCTAATGTCGGTGAAGGCTATTTCCCAACTAGAACAAGATTATTAATGAATTAAGACATGCTTATGGATGCATATCATAGTGTTGAAAGACAATTATGAACTAAGACATGCTTAAAGAAGTATATCATAGCGTTCACATGAAATAATGAACTAAGAAATGCTTATGGAAGCATATCATAGTGTTCATAGACATCGAGGGCTTGACTAATGAACTAAGCTTAGTACATGAAGTTTGGCATATGAGTTCAAGAGTTTCAAAAGATGAGGAATATGAATGATGACCTAAAGTGGTTTACTTAGCATGGGTCAGATTTATGGGGTCTTATCCATAAATTGCACAAGTATGCCTTGAGTGTAATTATGAAGTGTTTCTCTTATGTTATGATGATCTATATGTTGACTATGCTTATGACTCATGCTTTTCCACTATCTTCAGAATGATGTTTTAACTTAGTAAATTGTAGCATTCTAATAAAATGTCCCTTTTTGCATGTTTTCAAGGTTTTTATGCATGACTATCATACTTGGTGAATTTTTTTTACTAACACCTACTTTTCCTACACTTTTCTCCAAGTGTAGTGTCCGGTTCTCAAGGTGGTCACCATTGTGGCTAAAGCTTGGATTTGCTTATTCTCTTAGATTGTTGGTGAGTCCATATGATTCGGTGACGGATGTTATCTCATTGTAGTTCTTTCCTTGTATTTCCTATTCAAACTATGTTGTATGGGTTGTGACCCTATTTCATTCAAGTATTGTAATAGATGGCTATATTGAGACAAGTCTAGACTTCCGCATTCCATTATGAAAATTTTGGACTTGAAATGCATTTTTACTCTTATTGTTCTAATGCCTTATGTTATGATATGCTAAGTTTCTATGTGCCTTGTTACATCTAGGGGGTACCCCTGGGTCATGACACGACCATGGGGTACCCCCTAGATATAACAAGGCGTACAAGACCCTGAGACGCCTTATACAAGCCACTTAGCATATCATAACACAAAGTCATAGAAATGATGCGGAAATTTATAACATTTCAAAACAATCAAAATCATTATAAAACGAGCGAAAGTCTAATACAATTGTCTCAAACCATCTAACCAACATGAATAAATCTTGGGACACAGCCCATAAAATAGTCCAAACATAAAAGAAAGACATAAAGGAAAAAGGGTGGTCCAATCCTCGAATGCTATGAGGACTCACAAAATCTTTACTCCTTGATCAACTACGAACTTATCCTCGAGTGTGAGAATCAATATGGCCAGACCCTACATTTCTTACCAAACATAAAAGAAAGACATAAAGAAAAAAGGATGGTCCAATCCTCGAATGCTATGAGGACTCACAAAATCTTTACTCCTTGATCAACTATGAACCTATCCACGAGTGTGAGAATCAATATCGCCAGACCCTACATTTTTATAAGAAATGTAGGGAAGAGTATGTGTTAGTACAAACAAGTACTAAATGTGGTAGCTAGCATAAACAACATAAGCATAATGGTTAGTCTATATAAACCATAAGCATAATCAATACACATAAATCATCATAATAAAAGGATCAATTCTTCTCAAGAAACCTCTAGTTATACTTGGTCAAGACATGGGTCATCTGCCTCTAGTCATGTGTACATCATGGAAGGCATATCAAGCAACAATCCAAGCTAGGTTAGAAACATGGAATAGGCATGGATACATGTAATCCTACCAATTCAATCATAAACAATCATAATCCACTCAATTGGATCAACATTCATCATAACCCACAACATTAGAAGAAATCCTAACTAGAATTGGGGAATTCTTCTTCAAATTGGGGAAATCTAGGGGAATCCATGGGAGGAAGGATCACATTAGATAAAAAGCCATCATACCTTAATCACAAAGCCCACAATTTCTTGAGGATTGGAGACTTGAGTTCGATCCTAGCTTGGACTCTTTCTTCTTCTTCAAATTATAGAGAGAGAAATATTTGATAGGAGCTTTGGGTTTTCTTTTTGTTTCTTGAGAGAATGACTTAAGTTGAAAGAAATATGGGAATATAATGCTTAAATACTTTTCTTGGTGAAGGGTAAAACGATGTAGTATAGTCTTAAGAAAATATAAAAGGATATGGAGGACCCTAACTTAAAAACTAAGGAACCCTCACGCTGGAGCTTGCCGAAGGTCACTTGGCGACTCGCCAAGTGAACCCTTGACATCACCTAAATTTCCAGTAGCTACTCCATGGAGGCAGACCACTTGGTGATGGGGGAGGGCCCTTTGGCAATGCACTAACCTGGACGGCGAGCCACAACTTGGCTCACCCAATTTTCCAATAAGTTTGGCCATGGGACAGGTCACTAGGCGATGGTGGTTCCCCTTTGCTAATCGCCAAGTCACTCGATGATGGCACTTCACTTTACCTAGTTGGCTAAGTGGGGAAATGTCTTCCTTAAAAATTTCAGGGTGTTACATTATCTACACCTTGGGATCATTCGTCCTTGAATGTAATTCTAGGCATTGATGAGTCAAAGATTTGGACTCATTTAGGGCTTTAATTATAATGATTTAGTGTCCTCAAATGCTTATTTTGTGCCAATAACTAATGTAAAACCCTTGATTTCTAGGTATTTGGATTGAGGAACAAATCAAGGACGTTAATTTACAAAAAGGAACAAGGCGAGCTGAAAGAATGAAGAAAAGTAAGCCTGGTGATCGCCAAGTCTACTTGGCGAGTCGCTGAATGGCAATTTGGCTGCCTAAAGTTCCAGTGTGCCAAGCCTTGGAGGATAAAATCAAGTGGGCGAGACAATGGAGTAATCGGCGGATTGCCGAGTGATTCCACGATGCAGTGTTGGATCGCCCAAAGTTACAAACCTTGAGGATGCTAATGTCCAAGGCAAAAGGGTGAAGAAATTGGATAAAGGGCGGATTGCCGAGTGGATCAGCGTGCCCGACTTACTGCGCCGAATGACTCTTCACAACATTTTTTTAGCGACTATAAATAATTTTTTCAAAATTTAGTTTAATATCAAATTTTGGATAGAATTTTCATAATATTGAATTTTGAGTATGAAGACAAGTTTTTCCTAAGCTTTGGAGAATGGAAGTTTTTCACTTTTGAGAAATTGGAAGTGAGTCTTTGAGATTCTTCAAATTGGACCATTGTAAGAACGAAATCAATCTTACCCAGTTGATGGAAACTCAATTTGGTAAAGATTTTTATCTTTTTATGATGTTTAGCTAAAACCCCAATTCTTGGGGTGTGATTATGTGATTATGGGCTGATTTAGTTTATGGCTATTGCTAATTGTTAGTTTAAATGCTGTTTAGAAGTGAGTTCAATCAGTAATTGTCGTTTAATTTAAGAAATGTAGTTGCAAACACAGTTCTACCCTCGTGTTTTTGGCTTGCTCGAGAGAGAGGTTTTAAAACTAAGATTATTGATTGGTGGTCAGCGGGTATTGGGTTGACATGGGTTCAGCTCGAGAGAGTGAATCCTAAACCCAATTCCACACATTCAGCTCGAGAGAGTGAATGGACTAAGGTGTGGGTTGGTCTTATTTTACTTGCTTGTTGATGTTCGAGAGAAATTGACTTGATTTGGGTTAAATTGTTCGAGAGAAATTTTACCTCCTCTATAGTCTAGCTTACTCACTAATATCTAGCTTTTTTCTAATAGTTACAATTACCCATAAGTCTATATTAGCCTATAATCGAATCACATCCTAAGAACCCGTCTCATTATTGTTATTTCGTATTATTTTTCTGTTGTGTGTAGTTGCTAATTAAAACCAAAACCCCCTTATTTGACATTTGTGTCATCCCCTAATTTGAATTATCTTTTTATTAGATAATGTCTATTCCTATGGCTGATTTGACCATATTCACACTTTACTATTGAATCTCAAACACGTACCGCTCCTTGTGGAATTCGACCCCAACTCATTTAGTCGGGTTTTATACTGACTAGCGATCATTAACACTTAGAATTGGATGAAGTGTCATTGAAACATTAATCAAAATGGCGCTGCTTCCGGGGAGTGGTGTTGTTTAAGATTCTTTTGTTGAAGTTGAATTTTGTTTTTTTTAGTCATAGTAAAATCTACTTATTTTTAGTTTTGGTTTGTGTGTTGTTGTTTTGAAACATAGCAAATGAGCATATCTTGTAGCAATGGTGACCCAATGGACCACCCTCTTTTGAGATTGATGATTCTTAGGGATGACATCCTAACTTTCAAACAATTGGAGGGTGATACAATCCAAGAGTTGTAGCCAAGATTTAAGGTACTATTGCAGCAATGCCCAATTCATGGAATTCAAGATAATACACTACTGGAATGCTTCAACAATGGTCTTGGTCCTGAAAATAGAAGAGTGGTTGACCAACTTTCTTCGGGCTGTTTGATACGATTACCATATGAAACAACAACGAAACTCCTTGATGGCATGATTAAGACCTACAAGGAGATAGAAAAGGACCAAGAATTGGCCACATTGTTGACTCAGCTGGATGTCTTGGCCAAGAATGTCATGGAATTGTAAGTAATGCACAAAAAGAAAGAAAGGTACATTCCCCCTCACAAGCGTAGAAAGCCCAAGGAGTATGAGGGTGGCCAGATTGCGGAGATACTCTTACTCATTCATCACAAAGTCAGAGAACACGACATAGTGTTAAAAGAGATAAGAGAGAATATCTCGACGCTGAACCAGATGACAACCTCTCATTCCATGTTCATTCAGCTACTAGAAACCCAAATGGGTCAGGTGTTGTCTGGTCTCTACCCAAAGCAAAGAAAAGGGTTGCCTAGTGACATTGAGGCAAACCCCAAGAATGAAACCTAAGTGGAGACTTACGTCGTGCCATGACGTTAACTAAGATGCTTCTTGGAAGGCAACCCAAGTTTTACGACTTTCTTTTTGTTTTTGAAATAAACGTGTGTTAATTTTGAAGGTTGAAGTGTAAAATGTGTTTGAAAAGAGTAGATTGGCGAGCCCGACTTGGACCGCCGTTGGACTCAAGAAATTCTAAGATTGGAGTCTGTAAAACTCGGCAGGCCCAGGAGCAAATCGGCATGTCGCCGAACAGGTCAACGATCACAACTTTATCCGCCCTTTGGACCCTCACATTAACTGTAGGTCCTGTAAAACTCGGCGAGGTAAGTGCCCACTCGGCGTGTTGCCGAGTGGGTGGGCGAGCAAAATTTATATCGCCGAAAGTGCGAGAACTGGATGGTTTTTAATAGCCAAAGGTTTAAAATGTCAAACTCTTTCACATTCCCTCACTTTTTAACTTCCCAAGATCACACCCGCACTATGTTTTTTCATATTTCGAATTTTTACCGCTTGTTAGTCATTGAATGTGTGGTCAGAGTTGGAATTCTTTGCCGCCTAGCTTTTCAAACTATTTATTCTGCATTAAAGGTTGATTTTCTGAACCCCGAACTTGAATTTAGCGGTTTTACTCATTTGCAATTGTTTTGATCTAAGTGATGTCTGATGGGCCTCTCTGAATCCATATTTGTGTGTTTGTTTGCCAAATTTAATTCGAAATCTTGCCTAAAATGCTATATTGTTATTTTCCAGAAATTCATGCTTTAAAATTGATCTAAACTTGTTGGGCTGTGCTAAATTGTTGTTGGGTCTAGTCAGGTGAAGTTTGAGTAGCTCATAATTGTGCTAATTGATGCATTTAACTCGATGATGGAGCATTTGCTGTCATTCCTAAGGGCGTAAATCGTCAAATGGCCAATTTTAGCCAAACCAGGAGAAGTCTGAGTATCTCGGGGGCATGGGTCTTATGGGTCTGAGTCTAATGGATTGAGTGTATGTTTTGATTTTGTTTTCGGGGGCTGCGGGGTTGATTTTGGAAGTTGAGGTTAAAAGTAGGCACGTTAGGTAGTTTGGCGAGCTGGGTCGAACTCGCCAAACCACTTGGCGGTTTGTCGAATCCCCCTTGATCACTTTTAGTTTCATGCTACTGTTGAGTTTTGGTTCTGTAACTTTCAACGAGAAGCCTGAGTTCACCGCGTGCTCTTGGTCGTCTTCTTTGATCGCCGTTTCTACGCCCCTAACCTTTAAAATGCACTGTAACTTTCAGCGGGATTGTCAGTAGTCGCCGAATGTGGTCGGCGATTTGCCAAAAGGCCCCTCCCATCACCGACATGATAATTTCTCTAGGATATTTTGAGCCAATCCTTTCGGCGAGCCCAATCTGACTTGCCAAAGTGATTTGGCGACTCGCTGACCAATTCGATGAGTCTGTCTGCAACTGTTTTTCTGCAACTTTTCTTGAATTGTTCCTAACTTTCTGCAATGTTTTTGCAAATATGGGTAAACCAAAAGTGTCAGGTAGAGACATGTGGCCCCGCAAGAGGGCTAAGGGAATAACAATCAACGACTATGCAGCTGCATCAAGGGAAAAGGCTACCAAACTTCCTACCACAGGTGGGAAGGGAAAAAGGAAGGGCAAAACACCTTCTCTTGTGTCACCGGAAGCCAGCTCTGACAGTGACGGAATCTATGCCCCTCACCTCACCACTTCTGAGAGTAAGGGTGAGCAACAGGATCCTCGGGCTACTACTTCTGAGCCTGAGGATGATGAGTTGTTGTCAGCCAAGAGTGCGGAGTTACGATCCAAGAGGTTAAATGATCCGTCTAGGATAAGGAATCCCCAGGCCACCACCACTCCTTCTTCACCGGTACAGGCTGTGGCTCCAGCACCAGCTGCACAGGGTCCTCCTCCTCGGTCTATGAATAGACTGAAGACTGAGGGGCTGAGGACCATTATAGAGGAAAAGAGGCAGTTTATGGATGGAGGCATAGACAGATACCAAGAGATCATGAGCTGCTCAAGGTCCCACAAGTTCAAGCTATTCACTAAACCTCGTGGTCCTTATGTTCCAAATTTGGTTCAGGAATTCTACACCACCTACGGAGCCCTAGTGCCACAAGAGAAGAAGCAGGCTGCCAAGTTCAAGCTGGTAGACTATGTGGTTGTCAGAGGTAAAAAGGTGAAATGTGATAGTGATGCTATCAATGCAGTCCTGGAATGTTCAACGAGAATTGAGGATGACTGTCAATACAAGATCACGACAAAAATGTTTGAGAATATGAAAAAGTGGTTGGCTCCTCTGATATTTAATTGTACTCCCAAGTGGACCGAGGTAGGAGCACCCATTGAAAAGAAGGACCTTAATATTGTAGCAAGATTCTGGTTAGGTTTCATCAGCAGTACTATCATGCCATCCCAGAACGAGTCGATTCTCAGCCACGCAAAAACAGCCTGTCTTGGTTGCATCATTGCTGGAACAAGGCTGAACTTGAGGATGATCGTTGCACATGAGATAGTCTATCACGACCCGAGAGAACCCCCTAGTCGTAACAAGGCGTACTCGACTCCGAAGGGGTCTTATACAAGACTCATAACAGTCATTCATCGCATAGGTAATAGAAATAGTATAGAATTAAAACCTTTCATTAAAACCATACGATTCAAACCATTCATTTAACCATCTTTCAAAAGACACAGCGGAAGTCTAAGTCTCACATGGCCATCTTAGACACAATCTCAAGACATAAGTTTGGACATGACCTTTTACAATCGTAAAACTTCTAAATGTCTATTACATGAAAAGGGAAATAAACTTCAATAAGACACTTGTCCTCGATCTATGAGGACGTACCACTCTAGCCTTGGAGGAAAAATAGCAATCCAAGCACATCAATCTAGGTAGAAGCAATCACTTGCAAAAACCTACACTTGTAGTTAAAATAAGAAAAATATGGGTAACACACAATAATGTACTAAGTATAATGACCATGAAAAAACGTGCTTTAAAAGGGACATTTTGGTTGGAAACCAAGCATCATGGCACTTTTTAGAAATACCATGAACTATGCATGAGAGACACACAATACAAGTATAACCATCATACATGTCATAACTCTACATTTAGACAATATCATCATGTAAGCCATTACATTTACCTTAAATAACCCTCATGCTATACCTTGTGCAATGTATGAATGGCGTCCCATTCCAACATCAACACCAAGGTCACCAAAGGTGAACTTACCATTTCTTCCTTTTCACCTTCACACAATATCCATACCTAAGAGACAAACATTTCATAAGGCATGACAAGGGAAAATAACTTATAATACAACCCGAGTATAGCATGCATATCACATTAAGCATTTAATAGTCAACATTCTTCAACTACTTCATTTAGAGTACTTTCATACATTAGTCATTCAGACTTAGAGAACTCACTATGACCCTATCGAAGCCTACTCGTTCAATGTATAGATGGCATCCCATACTACCACCTACACTTCATAGAACCTCTCAAGAAACCATAATACACATCTCACCTGATGGGAATAAGTGTTCAACCGACATAGACCATGCAAGCTAGACATGAAATCCGGTGTCATATAGCCCCACACCGTAAAGACGTGTTCCACTTGCCTAAGGTAGAATGATAACATTAGCTCAGATGGAATCTGCTGGCTTATATCCTATGTGGGCACATAGTTATAGGATATGAAGATGTTCCTTGGAACTCGAACCTAACATTGTGAGAGTTTCAATCAAACCATATCCACTCGGTGCTTATCTTACATTCCCATAGATCATTTCATACACAATACATTAGTGTACTAGAGAGGAATGCCATAAGCCTATCGACCTATGATACATCATTACCCAAGGAAGGAATGCTATAAGCCTATCGATTCATGGTACATTCAAGGATAGGTCTAGAGTCCTTATGAAAAGAATGCCATAATCCTATCAATTCATGGTCTGTCATTACATTCTTATACTCATAAAAGTAATGCCATAAGTCTATTGATTCATGGTGCATTGACTCATTAAGAAAGGAATGACACTAGCCTATCGATTCTAGAGTCTTCTTTACATTAGATCATTTATGAAAGGAATGCCTTAAGCCTATCGATTCATATCCATCAAGTCAAGACACATTCATTATACAAGAAAGGGTGCCTAAGTCTACCACTTCAAGTTAGAAAATTACTTCATAGAAGCCCTTCCCATTCTATCACCATCATTCATGAGTGTCAATAAAGAATATACTATCAACAATAACACATTTACATTGTATACAAGATCATCATTCTATCATTGAAATCACATGCATATACTTCACATCATAATCCTACATAGTAATTGAACACCTCCACCTTTCAATTGGATCAACATCTCTAGCATAATTCTACTTCAACATGTAATTTAGACATAACTTTCCTTCAAGGCCATGAATCTCAAATCACCAATGCAACAACAATTTACAATGATTAAGGCATAGATAATGATACAATTCAATACCTAAAGAAATTTAGATATGTTCCAATCATAAGCTTTCATAATCAACAAACCCGTTTCATAAAGGCACAATTTAGGAATTGAGAGAAATCATGGGTTCATAGAGTATTTTCATCATATAATCAATTAAACACCAACACAATCAATATATGACATTAGTAACTATTTGAAATTGTTTGTCGAAAAAACCCATGATATTGAGTAAAACCCTAGGTTTTCATGAACTTGAAAACTTTGAAAACTTCTTTGAAATTGACTCTAGGGTGAAAATTAACCCTAGATGAAGGATCACCATACCTTGCTTAAGATTCCCCAAGAAATATATGGAAGAACCACCTTGAAATCACCCACCCTAGCTTCAATGGCTCCTTTCTTCTTCCTTGAGTTTAGAGAGAGAAATACTTGAGAGTAGATGGGTCTTCTTTTAATTCTATTTGGAGTGACTTAATTGAAAGGATTTAAGTCTTAAAAAAGGTCTGATAGTTGCTAGGAAAGGAATAGAATAATGTGGACTCAACTTTGGAAAAAAACTAAGGACCCTTATAGTTACAACTTCAAATTCTGCCCCTTGCCCGTCTAAGCTCGCCCTTTGGACCCTTAGGCTCACCAAGTGCACTAGTCGACTTGCTAAGTGCACCCTTGGCTTGCCCAAGTTTTCAATAAGCTCATAAATTGGGCAGTCCACTAGGCGGACTAGAGGGGAAATGGGCGACACGCCAAGCTGGTTGGCGAGCTTGGACTTAGCTCGCCCTTTCGTCCAGCATCTTGACCAAAATGGGGCAGCCACTAGGCGAGTACAAGAGCCGAAGGGCGATTCACCCAACCCCTTGGGCTATCAAACAACCCATCGCCAAACAGCCCCTCAAGGAACAAGGTTTCTTTCACCCTATCTAGCTAGTCTAGGCCCTTTCTTGTACCCTAGGCTTCCACCTTGCTCCATTTAGGTTTTAAAATAGCCTACACATCAACTTAAAGTAACTCTAACCCAAATGTTAAGGCTCTAGTTCAACCTATCACTTTCCGAGTAGTTACATTATCCCCTACTTAGGAAACATTCGTCCTCGAATGACACTTAAAATACATTAAGGGAAAAATGACTCGAGACTAGTAGCCCAACAATCATGCAACATCATAAACAATGCATTATACATAGGAGGAAATATCAACTCCACATCAATAAGCTAATTACCACACAAGCAAGTAGGAACTACATTTACATACTCATTATGCATCAAAGCAACAACACTTCTCATTATGTTGGAGGAACTTCCTTGTCCAACTCAAATCATGCTCATCATAACATCATTAAGCACAATTAGGCATGTTCAACATTTAACCTCATCAAGCATATAGACAAATCATATCAAATACAATCTCAACATGAGGAACATAAATCATGAAAACTCATTTTTTTTTTATATAAACAAGAATTCAACTAGAACATGCATAACATAAGGAGACCATGGAAACTCATATTCACACACGACTCCAAAACGTGGAACAAGCTACTAGGTACTCTTGGTCTCAAGCTTGAATAAGAATAGAAGGAAAGAGATAAGGATCAACACTCTCAACAACCTTACTATTCAACATACTATCCCCCATGTAGGAGAAAACCCAACTAAGGCTAACATGAAAACAACATAACAACCTCAATAAAACATTCATGACCACAAAGAACTATCACTTACCAGTATCTTCATCCGGGTTAGCTCCCTTGCCCTTATTGGCTTGAAGTGCATAGAAATGGTTCTTCTTTGGAGCATTAGGATCTGGGCCAACATAAGAAGCTTGTTTGGCCTCCTTTCCTCTAGCTATAAGAGTAGGAAAAATTCTCACTTGGTGATCATGCTTTCCATAACCATAGCACCTACTAGTACCGGCTAGGCACTTCCCATGATGCCTCTTCCCACAAGTGGTGCAAAGTGGTTTAGAAAATGGAGGTCCACCACTTTTTTCCTCATTAACCTTAGGAGCACTAGAATAATCTTGGTTAGGAGCTCTCTTCTTGAACCTAGGTTGACCTTTCTCATCAAACCTACCCCTTTTCAACTCCCGACCCTTCATTTTAAGTTTGGAATCCTCAATAGATTGAGCAAACACCATAAGTCTAGAAATGTCCATATTATTATGGAGCATCACCATACGACACTCTTCCTCAACTAGGTCGGATATACCCATCACATACCTACTCATCTCATCCCTAGGGTTAGACACCAAGGATGGAGCATACTTAGACAAGAGGGTAAATTTCAAGGAGTACTCTTCCACACTCATGCTACCTTGCTTAAGATTGATAAACTCCTCAACCTTACACTCCCTCTTCTCACGGGGAAAGTACATACCAAGGAATGCTTCGTTAAACTCCTCCTATTCTATAGGACCCACTTCTAAAGGTCTATTGCTTTTCCATTGAGTGAGCCACACTTGGGAAACCTCTTTTAATTGATAGGAAGCCAACTCCGCTTTCTCCCTAGAAGTTACCCCCATAGCACTGACTATCTTATAAACTTCATCCAAGAATTCTTAGGGATCCTCTCACATTCTAGAGCCAAGAAATATCGGAGGATTCATCCTCACAAAGTTTCTCAACCTTGAGGCCACGGTACTCTCATTAGCATTCGCCCTAGGCCCTACATCTCGGTTAGCTTAAGCCATCATGGCTTGAGTTAGGGTTAGAAAAGTTGTCCTAATCTCTTCATTGGTCATGGCCGGAGCTTCAACCGGAACTTCTTTCTCTTGAGGCACTTGGTCACCTTAAAGACCATGGTTACCTTGAGGATCTTGGGGAGGAACTCCCTCATTCACAATCTCATCTTCCATCCTTCTTGGGTTAGCCCTTGTATTCATATCCTATAAACACAAGAGAAGGATTAGGAAAAGGACATCTATAAAGCTAAAATCTAAGGCACGACTTCAAGAATATGAAAGAAGTGTAACTTCCTAACGTCCTATAGCCTCTAGCTCATAGATGTGTCACGACTCACACTGATGAACAAGAATCTACCAGACGTGGCTTGTGAGACATCGATCCTAAAACCATTTCCAAAATCTGATGCTCTGATACCATGTTTGTCATGACTCGAGAGCACCCCCTAGTCGTAACACGGCGTACTTGACCACAAAGGGGTCTTATACAAGCCTCATAGCAGTCATTCATCGCATAGGTAATAGAAATAGTACGAAATTTAAACCTTTCATTAAAACCATATGATTCAAAACATTCATTTAACAATCTTTCAAAAGACACAACGGAAGTCTAAGTCTTACATGACCATCTTAGACACAATCTCAAGACATAAGTAGGGACACGACCCTTTACAATCATAAAAATACTAAATGCCTATTACATGAAAAGGGAAAGAAACTTCAAAAAGACACTTGTCCTCAATATATGAGGACGTACCACTCTAGCCTTGGAGGAAAAATAGTAATCCAAGTACTTCAATCTAGCTAGAAGAAATCACTTGTCGTAACATACACTTGTAGTAAAAATAAGAGAAATATGGGTTAGCACACAAAAATGTACTAAGTATAATTACCATGCAAAAGCATGTTTTAAAAGGGACATTTTAGTTGGAAACCATGCATCATGCCACTTTTTAGAAATACCATGAACAATAGCATGAGAGACATACAATACAAGTATAACCATCATACAAGTCATAACTCCACATTTAAACAATATCATCATGTAAGCCATTACATTTACCTTAAATAACCCTCATGTTATACCTTCTGCAATGCATGGATGGCATCCCATACCACCATCCACAACAAGGTACAACATTAAGGTCACCAAAGGTGAACTTACCATTCCTTCATTTTCAACTTTACACCATACCCATACATAAGAGACATAACATTTCATAAGGCATGATAAGGGAAAATAACTCATAATACAACCCGAGTATAGCATGCATATCACATTAAGCATTTAAGAGTCAACATTCTTCAACTACTTCATTTAGAGTACTTTCATACATTAGTCATTAAGACTTAGAGAACTCACTATGACCCAATCAAAGCCTACTCGTGCAATGTATAGATGGAGTCCTATACTACCACTTACACTTCATAGAACCTCTCAAGAAACCATAATGCACATCTCACATGATGGGAATAAGCGTTCAACCGACATAGACCATGCAAGCTAGACATGGAATCCGGTGTCATATAGCCCCACACCGTAAAGAGGTGTTCCACTTGCCTAAGGTAGAACGATAACATTAGCTCGGATGGAATCTGCTAACTTATATCCTATGTGGGCACATAGTTATAGGATATGAAGATGTTCCTTGGAACTCTAACCTAACATTGGGAGAATTTCAATCGAACCATATCAACTCGTTGCTTAGCTTACATTCCCATAGATCATTTCATTCACAATACATTAGTGTACTAGAGAGGAATGCCATAAGCCTGTCGACCTATGATACATCATTACCCAAGGAAGGAATGCTATTAGCCTATCGATCCATGGTCCCTTATTACATTCTTATACTCATGAAAGGAATGCCATA
Source organism: Solanum microdontum (assembly GCA_036250385.1). Lineage (NCBI taxonomy): Eukaryota > Viridiplantae > Streptophyta > Magnoliopsida > Solanales > Solanaceae > Solanum > Solanum microdontum. Next base: position 28,384 of record JAJONQ010017696.1, on the reverse strand, counting down.
AGCCTATCGATTCATGGTATATTGACTCATTAAGAAAGGAATGCCACTAGCCTATCGTTTCTAGAGTCTTCTTTACATTAGATCATTTATGAAAGGAATACCTTAAGCCTATCGATTCATATCCCTCAAGTCAAGATACATTCATTATACAAGAAAGGGTGCCTAAGCCTACCACTTCAAGTTAGAACATTACATCATAGAAGCCCTTCCCATTCTATAACCATCACTCATGAGTGCCAATAAAGAATATACTATCAGCAATAACACATTTACATTGTCTACAAGATCATCATTCTATCATTGAAATCACATGAATATTCTTCACATCATAATCCTACATAGCAAATTAAACACTTCCACCTTTCAAGTGGATCAACATCTCTAGCACAATTCTACTTCAACATGTAATTTAGCCATAACTTTCCTTCAAGGCCATGAATCTCAAATCATCAACACACCAACAATTTACAATGATTAAGGCATATATATAGATACAATTCAATAACCCAAAGCAATTTAGACATACTCCAATCATAACCTTTCATAATCAACAAACCCCTTCATAAAAGCACAATTTAGAAATTGAGAGAAATAATGGGTTCATAGAGTATTTTCATCATATAATCAATTAAACACCAATACATTCAATATATGACATTAGTAACTATTTGAAATCGTTTGTAGAAAGAACCCATGAGATTGAGTAAAACCCTAGGTTTTTATGAACTTGAAAACTTTGAAGACTTCTTTGAAATTGACTCTAGGGTGAAAGCTAACCCTAGATGAAGGATCACTATACCTTGCTAAATATTCCCCAATAAATTTGAGGTAGAACAACCATGAAATCACTAACCCTAGCTTCAATGGCTCCCTTCTGCTTCCTTGAGTTTAGAGAGAGAAGTACTTGATAGTAAATGGGTCGCCTTTTAATTCTATTTGGAGTGACTTAATGGAAAGGATTTAAGTCTTAAAAAGGTTTTATAGTTGCTAGAAAAGGAATAGAATAATGTGGATTGAACTTTGGAAAAGAACCAAGGACCCTTAAAGTTACAACTTAAAATTCTACCCCTTGTCCGTATAAGCTTACCCTTTGGACCCTTAGGCTCGCCAAGTGCACCCTTGCTTGTCCCAAGTTTCCAGTGAACTCATAAATTGGGCAGTCTACTAGGTGGACTAGAGAGGAAATGGACAACACGCCAAGCTGGTTGGCGAGTTTGGACTTAGCTCGCCCTTTGGTCCAGCATCTTGGCAAAAATGGGATAGCCAATAGACGAGCACAAGAGCCCAAGGGAGACTCACCCAACCCCCTGGGCGATCAAGCAGCCCCATCGCCAAACAACCCCTCAAGGAACAAGGTTTCTTTCACCCTATATTTCTAGTCTAGGATCTTGATTGCACCCTAGACTTCCACCTTGCTCCATTTAGGTTCTAAAACAACCTACACATCCCTAAAGTCACACTAATCCAAATGTTAAGGTTCTAGTTCAACCTATCATTTTTCGAGTCATTACATGGTCATAAGGGTCTAGTAGTGCCAAACCTCTCTACCTTTTTTGGTGTTGATTACCGAGCTGTGCAAATGAGCTCGGGTGCCTAGAGATGAGAAGAAGGATGTGGAAGTGATTCCCACCTCCTGTACTGACATCCGGAGGATTAAGGTAGAGTACTTGAAGGATGAGGCAGTGAAGAAAAAGGCATCCCCGGTGGACACATCCCCGATTGTGGATACTGATGCATTACCTGCAAAGGCGCCTTCACCTACTCAGCCCCCTGGGCCTTCAGGTATATCTAACACTGCTCCTTCCATGATGCCTAATTCCTCTACAACTCCCTTGCTTCCTAGGTATGGTGCCTCTACTGCTGCTGCTTCTCGACCTCGACTCACTCAGGGTGCATTACTATGGATAGGGGTAGCTAGCCCATTCTGCTGATAGACGCGCCTCTAAACTTGGGGCCACCATTCCTGGCATGATCGAGAGGGCCCTTGATGATGTTGTGACACCCCTCAGTTCTCCTATTGATGCCCTTACGGCAATGGTAGCAGTGTGCGAGCGTGGCCAAGGAGCCATTGAGGAGGTGACAGCTCTAAAGGTCGCTATTGCTGAGCTGAGGAGAGATGTGGGCCAACTGAAGTCCGCCGATATGTAGATGATTTTTGGGACGGTGGAGATCCTTGATATGCTAGTTGATCTAGATATGCCTCCGTCTACCACAAGAGATGAGGTTCGAGCTGAGGAGGTAGCTGCTGCCGAGTCTAAGGATGAGACCGATAAGGAGCAACTGGGTGTTGATGAGGAGGCTACTTATGAGGGCCTTACATATATTGAGGAGGCTATGGTAGAGTCAGTTGTGCAGATCTCTTTGGCAGACACTCCCTTGGCTGACCCTAGTGGTGTTAAAATGTTGATGTGACACCGGGCACTGATGCCCTGACAGATGGAGCGACTCTGTAGACATGATTTTCTTTACCTCCTTCTCTGTCACTTTTATTGACGTTTAGTCTTTTTATTTCATTTTCGGACAAATTGCTTTTTGTTTGTGGTGGGGTGAGGTATTTCCATACCTACCCTTTGTGATTATTACTCTTGCTTATATATATATTGGGTTTTATGCTGTAAATTGTGTTTTGGCACTGTTTTATGGATGTTTGAGCTTGTGGCTCCTTGTTTTAATTGCAAATGGTTTTTGAACCCTTCTAAAAAAAATTGGCACCTCATGTGTATTTAATTGTGGTTGTTCTTATGCAAATTTAAGTGTCGGTTATAATCAATACTGATAACTTGAATAGTGCTCTAAATCGAACAAAAATGAATGTGCGGCTACAATGAGGCCAAATGAAGTTGCATAGGCAATATGTTAACTTTTTGCATCTCTTTGTGACTAGTCGATTATCGAATTGACTCTCTTGTGATGAACATTGCACACTAGCGAAAGTGTGGAGTCTTGTTTGATATTTGTGCCAATGCCTTATGTGATGAGCTTACCGTGAATCTTGTGTGATGACACCAAGAACTTTCCCTGTTGGTCCGATTGACTAAGTAATTCAAGTTCTTGAAATGCTCTTAGGCAATAATTTTAAAGAGTGAAACAATTTGACATTATATCTTTTTTGTGGCAAACCTTATGAGTGTGTAAACTTTGCTTGAACACCCTTTGAGCCTTACCCTTTTTCTTGGAAGAAACTTGATGCAATTGTGACCTTTCTTTATCCATTAACCCATAGTCCTTATGAAGTGTGGTTTGTTTGAATAGCAAACTTAGGCCAAAAGACTAAGTTGGGGTGTGGTGAAAGGAGAAGGTAAATGTAGAAGTGCAAAGAAGTCCCCCTTTTGGTCCATGATTTTGAAAAAGATGGAACACCTCCATACAAAAAAAAAAAGAAAAAGAAAAGAAGAATGAAAACGAAAAAGAACGAAAAAGTTTTGAAATAAAGTAGTGAAAGTGCAAGAAAAATGGGGTGTTCGGTATTCCATGAGAAGTGAATAATGAGGTGACTTTTGAGCATGGGTGAAAATGTTTAAGAAAAGGAAATAAAGTGTTGTTCATACCACATTTCATGAGGATAGCAGCCACTGAGCCTAAATGACCATACGTTTGCACTCAGCCCCGTTACAAGCCTTGAAAATACCTTTTTGATCTTGAGTGAGCTGAAGCGAATTTTGATTGGAAAATAAGGGCAAACCTATGGGTGAAGTCATGCATCTGTTCATCTTTGTGAGTGTGAGAGTTGCATGTGATTCCGGAACTATAAAGTGTTGAACAATTGTGTGAATATGGAATCATTCTTTGTGTGAGGTCGTTTGAGTAGCTTTGTTGAGCTTGAAGTTGCATTTGAAGCAAGTATTGTGAACTTGAGATTTGTTGGTAATGGTGAGTCACAACTTGAATCTTTGAGTGCACAATTGATCCTTGCATGAGTAAGTTGAGTCTTGTTGTGTGTGACACATTCAAACTTACACCTCAATTAAGAGATATAACTGGTCGAGGTCAATTTATAGAACTCAATGTGAGTTGAGGTCGATCCCACAAAGAATTTCTTTACAGAAATGATTTCACTGTCGCGTTTATTCAAATATCGTTATTATTTCCTAAAGAAAAGATTATGGAAAGTAAAATGGGTTTAGTTGTGATGTTTTAGTAACTAAAATTCATAATCAAAATCTGGATCAACAAATAACAGAGTTTTAGTTCTCAAGTTGTTTCGATGATTAAAGGAAACCAGGAATGTGTTCCTCATAACGTTACACCTAATGTTCTTCCTTAGTTGAGTTCAGGCCAATTATCTCTACAACATGCAGACGAGTTAGATATATCTGATACTTCTCAGTCTAATCAGATAATATTCACTCAAGTCCTCTCGGTCCCAGAGTGTTACTAGTTTTACCCTCGTTTACAACGTGTTAAAGTTCTTTTCTCTCGAACTCAAACTTTGACTCCATTTCTTCTAGTTAATTAGCTTTTTCCTAACTATTATTTTTCTCTCGAACAAATAATAGATACAAGATCATTCCTATGCGTGCACTCATCAGAATAAATGAATAATGAAAGCTAGTTTATAAGTTGTATACATAAATAGCTTATAACTCATTTTACAAAATTACACTTTAGTTTTACGTCATAGATCCCACAATCCCTGTTATGGTGTTTAGCCACTTATGATTTCACAAAAACATTCAGAAATCTCAGATGAAATCATGTTTATGAAGTCCTTACGAGAATAAGTAAATCATCAAGCCACTTCGATAATCCAAAAAGGGGAAATCCCAACTTCGAACTTAATTCAATGTTAAAAGTCAAAAATCTAAAACTGAGAATAATAGAAACTTGTTCGTCGTTCAAGGTTCGACAAGATAAAACATAAAAACCGACCTAATTAATTCAAATAAAGTGTTTTTAAAAGAGTCCTACTCGAAGTTCGTCGGACCTATCACGACTGCTCCCACGACCTGTCATGGGCTTCACGGTCCGTGAATCCCTTCGTGGTCTTCACTTGGATTCACCAAACACTAGTTCTTCAAGGCTTGCACACTGTAACTTGTCACGGACGTCACCACGGTTCGTGGCACTGACCACAATCCGTAAAGGTGCCCGTCGTCTTCACTTGGGCCAATTCACTCTTCAGCTTCTCAAGGTCTCTTCACTAGTTCTACTTCACGAATTGCATCATGACTCGTCATAGGTATTACGGTCCGTCAGGTCTCCTGTTGTCCTTACTTAGCATTGCCATAAGTTGCCTGCTCAAATCCTTCTCATTGGAAATTATATCATGGACAACACCACGGACCGTTGAAGAGACCACGGTCCCTCTGGGTGTCTGTGGTCTTCACTTAGAACTTCCCATGTTTGGGTCTTCAATGTTGGCCTATTGGAAATGTTACCACGGATGCTATCACAATCTATCTTAAGCTTCATAGCCCATAAAGGCATTCGTAATCTTCACTTCATTTGTCAGTACTTCAGATTTCCGCTTGCATTTTCATCCTTTCTATCGTCTTTCCCTTCCACTTGTTTCACCTGTACAAACACTACCAAACACATTATATCCACATAAATACACTCAATTTTAGTATCAATTCTTAGTTTTGAAGCATAAAATGTGCCACGATTTTGCGGCACATCAACACCCTCAACATAGAACCATTACTTGACCTTAAGTGATGAGAAAACAATCCATTTAGCCCTCAAATCATTCAAACACTTTTAAACTTACGCAACAGCCATCTCAAGTACAATTTGTGTCAAAAACTTTGAATCTAACATGGAAGGATCAATTTATGACATCTCATTACTCATAGTCGATTATGCTTATGCTTGTGAACTATCAGCTAACATAATCTACTCTCAAATACAGTCATTGTGTCCTCACACCAAAGAAGTCCATCACTCATGATAATTAGGACTAAGTACTACACTCGCACTCTCAAAGAACTTCTAACACTAACAACAAACTACCATAGTCTTGCCCTTGCTTTCTACACTCTATCTTTCAAACACCCGGAATAGGATCCCTGTAGGACTTTATCGGCTTGTAACATAGGCTCAGGCTACGGAATGGATATTTGGGTATGTGAGTGACTAGTCTCTTGGTTTTCCAAAGTTTCGTTTGCACGCAACTCTTTTATGAGTGATTCCCTCTTTTTCTTCATTTCAGCACATTCGAGTAGCCATTATATTCTTTTTCTTTTTCTTTTGTTCTTGTTTTTTTCCTTTGTTCACACTTCTCTTTTTGTTTTTGTTTTGAGTTTTTTTTAGTTTTTTTTATATGCACTCAGCTCACTGGTTGAACCTTCGTTTTCACTTCTTCTTTCTGCTCGGATTGCAATCACCATCAACTTAGGCTTTTGGCCTGAGTTGTGACATCGTCTCTTCGGAGACCAAAGGATATGATATTTACTAGGTAAGAACAAAGGCTGATTTTTAGGCTCAAATTGGATTCAAGTGATAAGCTTTTTATTTGGTTGTTTTATTTTTGGCTTTTTAATGGCTTAACAAAAATGGCCTACTGATCCTTTCCTATCCAGTTATTGTCAGATTTAAGCAATACTACCTAGGAAAGTTCTATTTCTGCTCCTAGTGCTAGACTTCGAGCAAAACTCACACACACATGACATTGGACTACATTCTCTAGTTTCTTGGCTCACCAATTTATTGATCAGACTAGCACTGTTCAACATGTAAGTATCTAAGATGTCATCTAAAGGTCCTAATAGTCAAATCTCAGATAAAGGTAATCATTACACATAGACTAGCTGTTGCACAGCTCACCACACCAACACAAACACAAGACAAGTTTTCACAGTAAACACAGAGTCAGCCTCCATTCATTCTAACAGCTTAGAATGGCAGGTTGCTCAGCACCACATCCCCAAACAAAAGGACTTTGCCCATAAAGTCAATAAAGAAAACAAAATAGGGCTGTAAGAAGGGGTCATACCTACGGTGCTCTAGGCACCGGTAGTCGGATCAGCGTCGGCACCCTTATTAATGGGTGCACTCTCAGAAACCAGCGCTTGATCAGGTTGGCTACCACTCACCGGGATAGGTGCTCCGCTACCAGAAGCTCCTGCTACCACTTCATTTTGCTGTTTTTGCTCAACTATTTTTTTTCTCTAGCGTCGTTCCTTGATGCTCTGTGAACATTCATTTGTTCCCTTCTTTCCTCTCTGGACAGGTCAGTAGGTGTCTCCTCATTATTCTCTTCGTGTTTGTGTTTTCTCTTGCCGGACATAATCTTGAGTAATTCACCCCATAGATCATCAACTGATTGAGTGGAGGGTGCCTGGCTGAGTTGTTGCATCAAGGAATCTGGCATGACCGGAGTGGGTACTTGTACTGGCTTTTCAGCCAGTTTAGCAACTTGAGCTCGCATCTCGGCCAAATGGGGTTTGAACTCTTTAGTATCTACTAAACCTGCAGTCTGGAATTGGTCTTGGACAAGGATCTCCAAACCATGCATCCTGTCTTTTAGCTCCTTCTGCATCTCATCTTTTATCTCTTTCTTTGTGGCTAACACAACTCGCTCTATCAGTTGGGGCATCCAGTGTAAAATCTGATCGACTAGAGTCCTGGTCTGGCGCTGATCTGTAACCAATTTATCTTGAAAAGCATAAGAATAGTGACATAGGTACCTGAAGCCGACATATCTGAAGCTGGTGGTAGTAGTGGTGCCTCTGTAGAAGGCTGTGATGACTCCCCCTGTTCTGGACCTCTATTCGCATGTGGGATGTAATTTGGTATGTGAGGAACAATAACTAAAGTACCTACATCTATAGACTTCGCACCAAAGAGATGGTTCGCGACATCCTTGATATTAGAAGCTTGGGTGAGTCTCGCTACTTCACCCCATCTGTCAACCAACTTATTTGGGGGAATGTTAGCTTGTCAACATATTTTCCCTATTAGACAGGGAAATGGAAGTCCGACTCTCTCATTAAGTGCCATGTCTCTCATCTCGGTCGTTATAATCCACCCCACATTTACCGGGTACCCAACCATGAGACATGCTACCAAAGAAGCCAGCGAAGGAGACAAGGTATTATCATTAGCCGTAGATCTCAATTGTGCCCAGACACAACCTACAAAACCTTGGCAAGAAAAGATAATGAAGCTTTAGTAATGAGTGTTGGCATTGCTGTGACCCAAACTGCATTCCCCCCATCTACAACAATTTGATTCGCAATCCATCATAAGACCTTCTCTCGAGAACTCTGATCCTCCATCGTAGTATCACTGGTGACCTCATGATGTTTGCCCTCAAAAAGGCCAACTGAAACTGGTGCAGTGTATTCTGGGCTATGTAACATCCTGTTGATAGTCACCTCAGAGATATCTATCGATTTTCCCCGAACCATAATCGAATTGGGTGGACCCCAGGTAATGGCAATATCTTTCTACCCCCGTTTAGTTATATCATTGTCTACAACAAAAGTCATCAGCGTGGCTGCATAAGATGAATAAAACTCTCTAGTCAGGTGGCTAGAATATTCTCCAGGTGTATTGTTCATCCAGTCGAATTGATGAAACTGAAATGTCTGATAAATGTCGGGGAATGTTTTTATGCCAGCTACCACCAATCTTGTCTCAGGCATGATTGGTCTATTCGTGAAGGCGCTAGACTTGATGAAAATCCCATTATTAAAGAAATCCTCGCATCTATCCACAGTCCATATGGGGAAGAAACAGTCAATCAGCTGCTGTCTCACAGTGGGATCAGGTTAATCGATGTTCACATAAAGCACCATGGTGTCATCGGTGATGATCACTTCATCTTCTCCTATTGTACTGACCTCTTCTTGTGCTCCCGTTTCAGCTTTATGTGTACTGCAGGTGGGGAAGTAGTAGCATCTTCCTTAGAACAGCCGTCGAAATTTGCACTGCCTCCCGAATTATCAGCAGACTAGCTACTTGAACCAGCATTGGATGCACTTCCCGAGTCTTCACAGCTACCGGAGCAACTACCTCCCTCTTCAGACTGGGGAGAAGTGTCCTTGAGAGTGGCCCTCGCTGTTCTGGATCTAGTAGCTCGAGGTGGGTGATCTTTAGGTGTCATATTTATCTGTACTTCTTAGCTACTAGACTCAGAAACGTTACCCTGTTCCGATTGGGAAGCAGTGGGTGATGAAGGTCTCTACATTTTTTCTTCTTTGAGGCATAGTATGTGAGAACAAAATATCCATTAGTATGCAAATCAGTAAAACAACACCCTATCTAGTACTCAGACTTCACCTGTGTAATTAGATTGAGACGCATTGCCTTAAGAATGTCATCACCCAATCTATCATTGGGACTGGCCACGGAATCAAAAGACGAAATAGGAATAAAACTACTAAAAAAATAAATTGTACAAACAAGTAAACTAAACGGGAGTTTATACGGGCCGTGGTAGGTACCCCGGTCCGTAAAACCTCTCGTGGATTTATTACCGAAATAGTGTGCAACAATGGGTTGACCTTTATTGTTCACGGACGGTTTCACGGCCCGTGGAGTGAACCATGGTCCATGATAATGCTCGTGAATCTACCAACTAGGTGGATGGAATTCAAATGTGGTCCACGAGTGGTTTCACGGCTCGTGGTGGCTTCCACGGCTCGTGAAGCCTCTCGTGATCTTACATTTGACCATTTATCCAATTATTTTCTTCCCCAACTTCATTATAATGTTGGTTGACAGTAACAAATCCCCATTTTTACACAGGATCACACGCGACTTCTAACACCACTGAAATTTGAAAAGGACAATGCTAACATGAATAATATTCTTTCAATACGCACATGCCCTTGTCATACCCAACCCATACTAGTATCCATCAACAATAAGGCAACTAAACATGATACTCATTCAACCAAACACATATCCACACATCAACACTTTTCTTCATAAGTTCAACTAATCCTCATAAAATCACAAACAATTTAGACCAAACCCAGATAAAACCCACAACAATTCATCAGACTCTCCTAAGTGAATTTCATTAATGAATCAGTTATCACACAATCGTACTCAATTTCGATCACAGAGAAGCAGTTCTAACTTGTTCATAGATAAAAATTAAACATATAGCAAGTGAATTAGACAACTTACTTCGAATGAGATCACAATTTGGTTTGCCTACACAGAGAAATATTGAACCACACTTTGATTCCTGGACAGTAGAACTATGGTTTCAATTTTTCAAAGAATTTAGAACTTATGAATGATGGAAACCTAGTAATGCTTGTGATAACCATTATGGAAGAGAGAATGGGAAGAAAAAAATGACCTTTGGCGCTTGAGGGACTTAATATACGTTTCTTTTAATTTTTGTGTCATCGAGGGTTGGGTCGGGTATTGCTACTGCTTGGCAGCAGATGACGAACCCTGAAGTTGCCCGTGAAGGGCATCATGGTCCGTGGACATATTCGCGATCATGACTTAAAGACTAAAGTTCTTACCTGAGGTTCATGAGAATCTAGACGGTCCATACAAATGATGATGGACCGTGAACCCTTTTAGGGAAATTTCCAGTAGCCTCCTTTGGCTGTTGCTTAGGATGACATACCGTGAAGTTACCCGTAAAGAGCACCACGGTCCGTGAGGCTACTCGTGAAGAGTTTTCTGCACCCAATTACAGCAAATTTTTTACCCCTGTGTCTCCTGCACTCATCAACACACAGTGACTCTATAAAAAAAAAGGAATAAGGAAAAAACCTATTACAATTTCATCTTGGGTTGCCTCCCAAGTACCGCACAATTTAAAGTCGCGGCGCGGTGAAGGTTACTTGATTACTTAGACTTCATCAAGTTTATATTCCTCCACAATCTTCAGATCTTCTGGAACACCTAAGTATGCCTTGATTCGCTGACCATTGGCTTTGAACCTCTCGCCCTTGTCATTTTCAAGCTTAATAGCACCGGACTGGAACACCTGAGTAACCTTAAAAGGCCCAGACCATTTGGATCTCAGTTTTCCAAGAAACAAATGAAGTCTAGAATTGAAAAATTAAACCAAGTCACTAGGAGTGAAGGTTCTCTTCTCAATATGCTTATCATGATACAACTTCATCCTCTTATTGTACAATGCAGACCTCTCATATGCTCTCAAACAGAACTCATCCTTCTCCTTAATCTGATCCAGTATCAGGTTTGCAGTTTCACTCAAACTAAGGTTCAGTTTCTTCAAAGCCAGAGTGCTTTATGCTCAAGCTCAACCGACAAATGACATGCCTTTCCAAACACCAATTGATATGGAGACATACCAATAGGCATCTTGAAAGCTGTCTGATATGCCCATAGAGCATCATCTAACTTTCGTGCCCAATCTGTCCTATTGGCATTCACTATTTTTGCCAAGATCGCCTTTATTTCTCTATTGGACACCTCTACTTGGCCACTGGTCTGCGGGTGATAAGGTGTTGCAACCTTGTGCTGTTTAACCCCATATTTGGCCAGAAGCGCACTAAATACCTTGTTGTGGAAATGGGACCCACCATCACTGATGATAGCATTGGATGTGCTAAACCTTGAGAAGATATTCTTTTTCAGAAAACCAGCAACACTTTTGCCATCATTCTCAGGCAAAGCGACTGCCTCAACCCATTTAGACACATAGTCCACTGACACCAATATGTATTTCTGCCCATAGGAGATCACAAATGGGCCCATGGAATCAACTCCCCACACATCAAACAGCTCCACCTCCAGAATAGGTCTCATGGGAAACTCATGGCGCCGAGAGATAGCTCCTTGCCGCTGGCACACATTACAACTCCTTACTATGCTATCGCATCCTGATGAATTAAGGGCCAGTAGTACCCACACTTATGTATTTTGTGGGCTGTCAGATTGATGTTTGCGTAAACAAGACACAACTTCCAATGCAAGTGTCTACAATCGTACAATAGTTTAGTAACCTAACCAAGGGTTGGGATCATTCCCAAGAGAGTTGTTTTGAGAATTAATAGAAAAATAAAAATTAACTCTAGCTAGTCGTACCTAAAGACATTAATGAGTAAAAACAATGTAACTTAAAAGGGGACACAATAATGTCAATTAACAATGGGGGGTTTTGTCACAAGTAATGTAAAAAGAGTAAAATAAACAAGGGTTTCGAAGTAATGAGAGGGGATCCTTCGGATGTGACGGGAATACGGGTTAAGCTAGATTATTGAGTACATGCTTTCGATAGAAGATTCATTGAGTAATTGTGACTAGGCTAGACTTTAAGGGAGATAAGCTCTCTCTCGAGCAACTTACCCCGTTTCAAATGCGTTCCTCTCGGACACCCACTTGCCGCGTGAAGAGCAGCCTACGCCTTAACCCACTCACTTTCTCGAGCTGAGTGTGCGGACATGGGACTAGGGTTCACTCTCTCGAGCTGAACCTCATGTCAACCCACTCACACTACCAATCAATTTAGTGGTCTTAGTTTTACGACCTCTCTCGAGAGAAAGCCGAAAACAAATAAATAAACTTGTATTTGCAACTACAAAATCATTAAATTCATCCACAACCACTTAAAGAAATCACAATTAAACTACGATTAAACTATGAGCAAGCAAGACCCAACAATTATCTTAACCCATACTCGCTAAATCACACCCCAAGAATTGTAGTTTTTAGCCACACATCAAGAGATAGAAATTTATACCTAAATTATCTTGCATTCAAATGGGTATGAAGATTTAAGTCTTGTTACAGACAAAGAATGAAGAATCCAAAAGACCCAAGTCCAAATCCTTGGAGATGAAACCCTCTTCTTCTTCAAGTCATCAAAACCCTCTCAAACTCAGAGCAAATATACCAAAAAGTACTATTCTATATTAGAATTCTAATAATTCTTCGACTCATAAAACTACACCTCTAACTAGTATTTATAGTTTTCATAGATTTGTGTTGCAACAGATCATTCGGCGTCGTTAGTCGAAATCACCGATCAACTCGGTGATTGGCCCTTTGGTGTAGTTCATTACCGTCTTGCACCAGCCTTCAACATTGTCGTTCTCTGGGTCATTGAGCGACATGGTACTATTTCGTGGAATTTCTCGGCGATGCGCCGACTGCTCCCTATCTCCGCCGAATTGATCATTTCCTTCAGGGCTCACCATACTGGAACAAAACACGAAGTAAGACCCTTCGGGGACTCGCCAAGTTGACTCGGTGATCCTCAGGCCTTGATTTCTTCGTTCTTCTTAGCCTTTTTGTTCCTTTGTGCGACGTAGTGTCCATGCTTTCCTTCAAACATCAAATACATGAAACTCAAGGGTTTTCATCAGATATTGAGATAAAACAGGCATTTGAGGACACAATTTCTATTAAAATATAGCCCTAAATGAGTCCAATTTGTGGACTCATCACCGATCAACTCCATGATGACCACCTACCGGAGAGGAGTGACAGGCTTCTAGAATATGCAACATCTCAACTTCAAGAATACATCGCCTGATGATGTTATCTGCACACACCCTGTACAGATAAGGTTCATCCCAAAAGTACTTACCCACATCATGCATGAACCTCTTCCTTTGCTGAATTTTCAGCCCCTTAGGCATCAAATTACTAACAAGAAAGTTAGCAGAATCAGCAAACCAAGGAATAAGATCAAGAGTAGCGGCTAATACCTGCTCTTCCGGGAATGAATAATTTATTTCAAGCTCGAGTTCCTCTTTCTTTTTAGCCTCTAACCTTGACAGGTGATCAGCCACCTAGTTCTCCCAACATTCCCTATCCTTAACCTCAAAATCAAACAACTATAGAAGTAACACCCATCTGATCAACCTTGGCTTGTCATCTTTCTTTGCCATGAGGTATCTCAGATTTGTATGATCCGTATGGACTATCACTCTAGTAACCAATAAGTAAGCTCTAAATTTCTAAAAAACGTCCAAACTTACACCCCAATTAAGAGATATATACGGTTGAAGTCAATTTATAGAACTCAACGTGAGTTGAGGTCGATCCCACTGATAATTTTTTTACAAAAATGATTTCACTATCGCGTTTATTCAAATGTCTTTATTATTTCATAAAGAAACAATTACAAAAAGTAAAATGGGTTTAGTTGTGATGTTCTAGTAACTAAAATTTGTAATCAAAATCCAGATCAACAATTAATATAGTTCCAGTTCTCAAGTTGTTGCGATGATTAAAAGAAACCAGGATTGTGTTCCCCATAACGTTACACCTAATGTTCTTCCGTAGTTGAGTTCAGGCAATTTATCTTTACAACATGCAGATGAGTTAGATATATATGATACTTCTCAGTCTAATCAGATAATGTTCACTCAAGTCCTCTCTGTCCTAGAGTGTTACTAGGTTTATCCTTGTTTATAATGGTGTTAAAGTTCTTTTCTCTCGAACACAATGCATGCTTTCACCCATAGGTTTGCCCGTATTTTCTAATTAACATTTGTTTCAGCTCACTCAAGATCAAAAAGGTCTTTTCAAGGCTTGTAATGGGGCTGAGTGCAAATGTTTGGTCATTTTAGGTTTAGTGACTTCTATCCTCACGAGATGTGGTATTCATAACACTTCCTTCCCTTTTCCTTCATCTTATTCTTTAGTGCTCATAAGTCATCCTATTATTCACTTTCCCATAGTGTGTTGGAAACTCCCTTTCTTTGCAATTTATTCTGCAACTTTCTTTTTCATTCTTTTCTTTTCTTTTTCTCTTTCTCTTTTTTTATATGGAGGGGTTCCATTTTTCTCAACACCATGGGTTAACGGAGACTTCCCTTGCACTTCATGATTTTCCCTTTTCTTCTCACCACACCCCCAACTTAGGCTTTTGGCCTAAGTTGGCTATTTATTAAACCACAAATCAAGAGGATTAACGGTAACAGATTAAGAAAGGTCTAATTTTCATCAAGTTTCTTCCAAAGAAAGTTAAGGTTCTAGGGGTGTTCAAAAGAGGTTCACACACTCACAAGGTAGGCCACAAAAGCAGTATATGTCAAATTGGCTCACACTCTTCAAAGTTGCCTAAGATCATGTCAAGAGGAAGCTTTACTTAGTCGATCGAACCAACGGGGAAAATTCTAGGATCTATCATGCATGTTTCAAAGTAAGCTCATCACACTAGGCATCTACACTATAGTCAAACAAGACTCCACACTTTCGCTAGTGTGCAACGGTCATTACAAGACACTCGGTTCGATACTAGGCTAGTCAAAATGAGATGCAAAGAGGTCACATATTGTCTATGCACCTTCATTTGGCCTCATTGTAGCTGCGCATTCATGTTCGTTCGATTGAGAGCACTATTCAAGTCATCAGTATTAATCGGGACCGAGATTTAAATTTTGCAAAAAAATAGCCACATTCATGAGCATATAAAGGGTGGCAAAAATGTGTGACCAAATCATTTTGCAATTTAAAATAAAAGGAGCCACAAGCTCAAACATCCACAGAAAAACAGTCTTCACACAATTTTAAAAAAACAAAATGGCCCAAATATATACACAAAACACGAATAAAAGTAGCACACAAAAGATGGGCCTTACCCCACCATAAATAAAAGTAATTTGTCCTCAAGTGCAAATAACACATAATTCAAAATGTAAAATGAAGAAAGACAGAGAGGTAGGTAAAGAGGGGATCTTGTCTAAGTAGTCGCTCCATCTGTCTGGGCATCAGTGCCTGGAGTGTTATCATTCTGCTTCTGGTTCTCCTTTTCTTTTCGCTCTGCTTCAGCTTCTGCAGCGATATTAGCCTCGATCATATTGTCCAACTCGTGAGCAGCCACAAAGGCGTGTATCACATTGCTAAACCCTCGAGCCCACGAAGGTACATTAGGGTCGATGGGCATCTTCCTCCTCTAACTGGCTGTCTTGTTCTCACTTATTGTAGTTCGTCTGAATTTTTGTGCTCTTATGTGTCTAGATGGCATGTTTCTTCCTGCAAATTTTGGTCTGGCCATGTCTACAATGCCTTGAGATAATGTTAGAACTTATTTGGCAACCAAAACTAAGACATTCAGCTGGCGAAAGACTAGATAGTCCATTTGGCGTGACGTTGAATACATTTGGCGAGCCACAACCAATCCGTCGAAGGTCACAGTGAAGAAAGAGTTAGAGGTGCAGAGAAAGGGCGAATAAGAAGATTTTTGACGAGTCGCCGAGTGCTCTTGCGACCTCATACTTCTCGCCAAAAGTTACAGATGCCACAACAAATAAAGCATGATAATAAGAGCGAGATAGGGTAATTAGGTGAACCGCGAAATAGTTTGGCTAACTCATCACAGCTCACTGAATGACCCAACGTGCCTATTTTTTACTCAACTTCTCAAAATCTGCCCCGCAACCCCCGAAAATGCAATTTAAGCACAGAAAGCACAAATTCGACCAGGACCCATAACATACGAATACCACTGATCACACATTAATTCCACTTGATGCATTGGAGAACAAGATTTCACATTTTAGGCAATAAAGGCAGGGTTATCAAAGAAAAATTGACACATAAACAATTAAACCCAATCAGGGAGGTTCAACAGATTTTGACAAGATTACAATATTTGCAAATGAGTACAATTTTGACAAGATAGTTATGGGATTCGGGACACTAACCTTTTATGCTGATCAAATGTATATTGAGATGTTAGGAAGCAATGAACTCTGACTCTAAGAATAAATCAATCAACCAAAATACTCTGAAAATACAAGTAATATAAAACTAGAGTCCAGGTGTGAGTTTGGGAAGGTGAAAAAGTAAGGGAAGGAAATGAAGTTGAAAATTTTTAAACCTTTGGCTGAAAAATCATTCAGTTTTCATCCATTCGGAGATATTAGTTCCGATCGCCAACCCTCTCGGTGAGTCGCAGAGTGAGCACTTGATTCGCCGAGTTTTACATGACCTTTAGTCAGCGTGAGGGTCCAAACGGTGGTCTTCCTCGCAACCGCCAATATGGTTGGCGACTCACCAATTGCTTCTTGATCCCGTCGAGTTTTACAGACCACAACATGAATTGGTTTTGGGCCTACCGACGGTCTAGGTCAGAGTCGCCGAACTAATCCGCAACTCGCGAACTTGGCCTATTGCTCGCCAACCTGCACTTTTCGTTCACTCTCCACAATTCCATCTACACAATCAACACGCCATTATTTTATCAAAGCAAAAAGAAAGCAATAAATGGCTTTGGGTTGCCTCCCAAATAACGCCTTAGTTAACGTCATGGCACGAAGCAAGCCCACCTTCAAACCTCATTATTGGGGTTAGCTATAGTATCACTCGGCAAACCCCCTTGCTGTCTCGGATTTAGGTGGGATGAGATATGACCCATCTGGGTTTCTAACTACTTGATTGAAACTGAATGGGAGGTGAGGGTCTGGTTAAGGGTAGATACATCTTCTTTCATGCCTTTTAGAATTTTGTCTGACTCTTCAACTTTGTTGAGGATACATGAGAGCATATCCGCAGACCTAGGTAACCTTCCGAGTCCTTCGGCTTCTGGCGCCCATGGGGAGGCACATATCTATCCTTCTCCCCATTTATTCAGTTTGGATTTTGGTCCCTCCATTCACGAACTCGGTCCTTCCAGCCTTCGTCTCTAGCCCAGCCTTTGTTACCACCCTACCTTGGGTAATTTGAGCGGTAGCCACCGCCTTGGTTGGCTAGAAAATTTACCTACTCATTATACAAGGCTTCAAACATCATCTCCTCAATATTAGCACACCCAACCCCCACATTATTGACACCACGGGCAACAGCCCCCATGACATTTTTGGATAAAATATCAAGCATCGTCATGATTTTGGCCATGTTGTGGTCTCTCTCATTGTCTTTTTCAATTTTCTCCTTGGATGCTTGAAGGTGAAAGGGGAGACTTGGTCCTCACAAGTGTACCATGCTCTGTTGATGGTTGTCATGCCATCTAAAAGTTGGGCTACTACTATATACGACTGCTGCATTAAGCCTCCCAGCGAGAGTTGGTCAGCGACACCTTTGTTTACCAAGTCCAAACTTCGATAGAAGTACTGCAGTAGCACGTTATCAGGCAAACCATGGGTTGGGCATTGTAGCACCAACCTTTAAGTGACTTACAGAGGCTCTCCTTTCTATAAAGCTCTGGATGCTATCCCTAAGTGACCTCATCTTCGAGGGAGGGAAAAATCGCACTTGAAATGCAGTTACCGATTCCTCCTAAGAAGTGATGGATTCTCGCGGCAACTCGGCTAGCCATTTGCATGCCTCTCCCATCAACGAGAAAGGGAATACCCTTAAACGGACCGACTCCTGAGAGATGTTTTTGAACGATAATGGTCCGCATACATCTACGATGTTTTGAAGATGCTCGTGAGGATCCTCATGAGCCAATCCACTGAAAAGTCCCTTTAGTTGCAAGAGTTGCAACATGGTGCTCGTTATGTGGAACACTGCATTTCCCTCGGCTAGGGGTAAATAGATGGCTCCAACACCTCCCATGAGATAGGGATCATTAATGTTGGGCTCTTGGACATTGTTGAGATTACCGATGTCATCTTGGTGGCCCACCTGGCTACCATTGCTACTGTTAACACTCATGCTTTCTGAAATATTCACACAAGCAAATAAAACAAAACCAAAATTTAGGTGAGTAAACTACAACTAGGAAGAACAAAAATTCTATTAATCTAAGAATTCTCAAATAACACCACTCCCCAGCAGCGGTGCCATTTTGATATTTGCGTAATCAAAATACAACTTCCAATGTAAGTGTCTACGATCGTACAATAGTTTAGTAACCCAACCAAGGGTTGGGATCGTTACCAAGAGAGTGGTTTTGAGAATTAATAGAAAAATAAAACTTAGTTCTAACTAGTCATAGCTAAGGACATTAACGAGTAAAAACATTGTAAATTAAAAGGGGACACAATAGTGTCAATTAACAATAGGATTTTTTTTCACAAGTAAGGTAAAAACAACAAAATAAACAAGGGTTTCTAAGTAATGAAAGGGGATCCTTGGGTTGTGGAGGGAATACAGGGTAAGCTAGATTATTGGGTACATGCTTTCGATAGAAGATTCATTGAGTAATTGTGACTAGGCTAGACTTTAAGGGGGAAAAGCTCTCTCTTGAGCAACTTACCCCATTTCAAATGCGTTCCTGTGGGACACCCACTTGCCGTGTGAAGAGCAGCCTACGCCTTAACCCACTCACTCTCTCGAGCTGAGTGTGTGGACATGGGACTACGGTTCACTCTCTCGAGCTGAACCTCATGTCGACCCACTCACACTGGCCATCAATTTAGTGGTCCTAGTTTTATAACCTCTCTCTCGAGCAAGCCAAAAACACATAAATAAACTTGTATTTGCAACTACAAATTCATTAATCCATAACCACTAAACTAAATCACAATTAAGCTACGATTAAACTATCAGCATGCAGGACCCAACAATTATCTTAACTGCTATTCGCTAAATCACACCTCAAGAATTGGGGTTTTTACCTACACATCAAGAGATAAAAATTTATACATAAATGAACTTCCATTCAAATGGGTATGAAAATTTAAGTCTTTTTACAGGCAAAGAATGATGAATCCAAAAGACCCAAGTCCAAATCCTTGGAGATGAAACCCACTTCTTCTTCAAGTCTTCAAAACCCTCTCAAACTCAAAGCAAAAATACTAAAAAGTACTATTCTATATGAGAATTATAATAATTGTTCGACTCTGAAAACTACAACTCTAACTAGTATTTATAGTTTTCACAGATTTATGCTGCAGCGGATCATTTGGCGTCGTTAGTAGGAATCGTCGATAAACTCGGTGATTCGCCATTTGGTGTAGTTCATCACCATCTTGGACAATCCTTCAACATCATCATGCTCTGGGTCATTCGGTGACATGGTACTGCTTCACGGAACTTCTCGGCGATGCGCCGACTGCTCCCTATCTCTGCCAACTTGATCCTTTCCTTCAGGGCTCCGCACACTGGAACAAAAGGAGAAGTAAGACCCTTCGGCGACTCGCCAAGTGGACTCAGCGATCCTCAAGCCTTCATTTCTTCGTTCTTCTCAGCCTTTTCGTTCCATTTTGCGACGTAGTGTCCATGCTTTCCTTCAAACATAAAATACCTGAAACTTAAGGGTTTTCATCAGATATTTAGATAAAATAAGCATTTAAGGACACAATTTCTATTAAAATATAGCCCTAAATGAGTCCAATTTGTGGACTCATCACCGATCACCTCCATGATGACCACCTATCCGAGAGGAGTGACAGGCTTATAGAATATGCAACATCTCAGCTTCAAGAATACATCGCCTGATGATGTTATCAGCACACACCCTATACATATAAGGTTCATCCCAAAAATACTTACCCACATCATGTAGGAACCTCTTCCTTTGCTGAATTGTCAGCCCATTAGGTATCAAATCACTAACAAGAAAGTTAGCAAAATCAGCAAACCAAGGAATAAGATCAAGAGTAGCGGCTAATACCTGCTCATTCGGGAACAAATCATTTTTATCAAGCTCGAGTTCTTCTTTCTTTTCAACATCCAAACTTGATAGGTGATCACTCACTTGATTCTTACAACTTTCCCTATCCTTAACCTCAAAATCAAACTACTAAAGAAGTAACACCCATCTGATCAACCTTGGCTTGTCATCTTTCTTTGCCATGAGGTATCTCAGAGCTGCATCATCCGTATGGACTATCACTCTAGTACCCAACAAGTAAGCTCTAAATTTCTAAAAAATGTCCAAACTCACACCTCAATTAAGAGATATCAACGGTTGAAGTCAATTTATAGAACTCAACTTAATTTGAGGTCGATCCCACAGAGAATTTCTTTATAGAAATAATTTCACTATCGCGTTTATTCAAATGTCGTTATTATTTCCTAAAGAAACAATTACGAAAAGTAAAATGGGTTTAGTTCTGATGTTCTAGTAATTAAAATTTGTAATCAAAATTCATGTCAACAATGAATAGAGTTTCAGTTCTCAAGTTGTTTCGATGATCAAAAGAAGCCAGGATTGTGTTCCCCATAACGTTACACCTAATGTTCTTCCATTGTTAAGTTCATGCAGTTTATCTCTACAATATGCAGATGCGTTAGATATATATGATACTTATTAGTCTAATCAGATAATGTTCACTCAAGTCCTCTCGGTCCTAGAGTGTTACTAGTTTTACCCTTGTTTATAATGGTGTTAAAGTTCTTTTCTCTTGAACTCAAACTTTCACACCATTTATTCGAGTTAATTTAGCTTTTTCATAACTATTATTTTTCTCTCGAACAAATAATAGATACAAGATCATTCCAATATGTGCACTCATCAGAATAAATGAATAATGAAAGCTAGATTATAAGTTCCAAACATAAATCGCCTATCACTCATTTTATGAAATTACACTTTGGATTTACGTTATAGATCCCACAATCTCAGTTCTGGTGTTTAGCCACTAATGATTTCATGTAAATATTTAGAAATATCAGTTAAAAACATGTTTAAGAAGTACTTACGAGAATAAGCAAATAAACAAGCCACTTCGATAATCCAAAAACTGGAAATCCCAATTTCGAACTTAATTCAATGTTAAAAGTCAAAAATCTAAAACTGAGAATAATGGAAACGTGTTCTTCGTTCAAGGTTAGAAAAGATAAAACATAAAAATTGATCTAATTAATTCAAATAAAGTGTTTTAAAAAGAGTCCTACTCAAAGTAAGATTGAACTGTCGGACCTATCACGACTGCTTTCACGACCCGTCAAGGGCTTCACAGTCTGTGAAGCCCTTCGTGGTCTTCGCTTGGATTAACCCAAAATAAGTTCTTCAAGGCTTGCACACTGTAACTTATGACAAACATCACCACAGGTCGTGGCACTGACCACAGTCCGTAAAGGTGCCCGTAGTCTTCACTTGGGCCAATTCACTCTTCAACTCTCAAGGTCTCTTCACTAGTTCAACTTCATGAAATGCATCACGATCCATCATAGGTATTACGGTCTGTCAGGTCTCCCATGGTCTTTACTTAACATTGCCACAAGTTTCCTTCTCAAAGCCTGCTCACTGGAAATTACATCACGGACAACACCATGGACCGTTGAAGAGACCACGATCCGTCTGGGTGTCTGTGGTCTTCACTTAGAACTCCCCACATTTGGGTCTTTAATGTTGGCCTATTAGAAATGGTACCATGGATGCTATCAAGATCCTTCTTAAGCTTCACGGCTAGTAAAGGCGTCCGTGATCTTCACTTTATTTTTTAGCACTTCATATTTCCGCTTGCATTTTCATCTTTTGTATCTTCTTTCCCTTCCACTTGTTTCACCATTACAAATACCACTAAATGCATTATATCCACATAAATACACTCGATTCTAGTAGCAATTCTTAGTTTTCAAGAATCAAATGTGCCACGATTTCGCAACACATCAGTGTGCATTCGTGGTTGAATCTGTGTTGCTCCAATACTTCTACCAAACTTTTCATTCGGTAAATAAAGGAGTAGCTGATCAATTGGTTCGAGGTGGAATAATATTGTAATCGTTTGAGGTGGTTTCATTTTTTATTGATGACATGACGAAAATAAATCAAGCATGGTACACTCAAGAAGATCAAGTTTCGCCTTTTTCTTTAGAATTACTCAAGAGCAATGTGATAAACAAAGAGAAAGAGATGAGAAAATCAACAAGATGTTATCCCAAATGGAGCTTCTACAAGCTTAAGTGTTAGAAAATGTGAATAAACCCAAAGCAACAAGGAGAGTGTTTAGATTTGAGGAGGGTTCTTCCTCGAGCTATTCTAAGCTGGGGGAGAATCAAGGTTGGAACTTTCACAGATTTGAGGAGGGTTTCCACCCACACTACTTGCAGTGTGGGTATCAAGGTTGGAACTCTCACAAAGAAGAAGAGCGGAGAAGATATTATCAAGAATTGGATTAGTAAAGTGATCCTTTGAAAAGTGAGGATGATCTCGAAGAGGATCAAACAAAATCGAGTGAGAGCCCAAAGTCAAAGGGGAGTGCAAGTAGTCTCTGAGTGGACCATTTATTGTCTCGCATCCTTGACAAAGTTGAGGGCTTAGATGACTTACTAAAAAGGATGAAAGCCGATTTCTCATCTTTAAATAATAGAGTGAACTATCATGTTGATGCAATCAAGCTAATTGAAGGTCAGTTGAGTCGACTTTCAGCACAACTGGAACCAAAAATAATGGGGACGGCGAGACCATACACATAACAACTTTGGTGGAGGATGGTGATAGAGATCTGGCTGTAGTTACTCGTAGTGGAAAGGTAGCGGTAGGTGATATGAAGTGTAATGATGAAGCACAAGCTCATGAAGAAGACAGAGGTATTGAGGAAAAAGAGATGCCCATCCAACAAAGCGTTGCCAAAGAGTTAACAAAAAGATGGAGGAAATAGCACTCCAATCTTAAAATTGGTGCAACCTCTCCCCAAAATACCTCCCCCATTTCCCCAATGTGTCAAGAAGAAAATTGGGTATGAAAAGTTCAAGAAGTTGTTATCAGTGTTCAAGACATTATCAATTAATCTCCCTGTAGTGGAGGCATTGTTGGAGATGTCGGGTTATGACAAGTTTAGAAAGGAGTTAGTCACAAAGAAAAGAAGGTTGGACTTCGAAATAATTGAAGTCTCTCTTAGCTGTAGTGCAATTATGACTAATGAGATGATTAAAAAAACCGATCCTGGTGCCTTAACCATTCCTTGCACTATTGGTATGCTCCAATTTTCCAAGGCCCTATGTGATTTGGGAGCAAGTATAAATCTAATGGCATACACAATCTATAAATAACTTTGGTTGGGTGAACCGAAATCCACAACAATGAGGCTTTTGATGGCAGAATGATCGATCAAGCACCTCGTAAGGATACTTTATGATATCTTGGTAAAAGTTGACTGATTCATCTTTCGGACTGATTTTTTCATCCCTGATTGCGAGATTGATGTTGAAATTCCCATTATTTTGGGAAGACCATTCTTAGCAACAGGGAGAGGGCTGGTGGATGTTGAAAGTGTAGAATTGAAGTTCTGAGTAAACGAAGATGAAGTCACCTTTAATGTGTGTAAGTCAATGAAGCACTAAAGCGATATTTATGTGGTTTCGACTATTGATGTAATTGATGAATCAGTGGCTAGTGTGAGCAATTTGATGTGTATGAGTGAACCACTTGAGATTGTGCTTGCAAACTACGAAGAGTCCGAAGTCCAAGGTTATGATGAGGTAGTATCTGCCCTTTCGGGTTTGGGGGAATATTCAAAGACTCCAATAAAGATGGATAATGATCTGAAAAATTGAGAAAGTCCTCCCGCGAAGCCAACAATGGAGAAACCACCTAAGCTTTAGTTGAAAGTGCTCCCTTCCCTTCTTTGATATGCATTCTTAGGGGGAAATAACACCTTACTCGTAATCATTGCAGCTAACTTGCATGAATGGAAAATAAATTTTCTCCTTGAAGTGTTGAGAAGATAGATCCAAGCTATTGGATGAAATATCGTTGACATTGTGGGCATTCCACCAGACATTTGAACTCACAAAATTTAGCTTGATAGCGAGTGTAAACTGAGTGTTGAGCATCAAAGGAGATTGAACCCACCAATGCAAGATGTGGTGGGAAAGGAGGTAGTGGTTGGATGAAGGGGTGATCTACCCTATTGTGGATAGCAAGTGGGTGAGTCCGGTACAATGTGTACCAAAAGAGGAAGGCACCATGGTAGTCCCAAATGCAAATGTGTAACTTTTTTCTATGAGACTGGTAACCGGATGGCGAGTATGCATGAATTACGAGAAGTTAAACTCGTGGACCGAAAAAGATCACTTTTCCATGCCTTTTATTGATCAAATGATTGATCGACTTTCAGAAAGAGGATGATATTGCTTTTGAGATGAGTACTCCAGATATAATTGAATCTTTATAGCTCCGGAAGACCAAGAGAAAACTATTTTGACTTGTCCATATGGGACGTTTTCTTTCAAAAGGATGCCATTTGGGTTATGTAATGCTCCAGCAACGTTTCAACGTTACGTGCTATCTATTTTTACTGATATGGTAGAAGATTCGATGGAAGTCTTCATGGATGACTTCTTAGTTGTGGGTGATACTTTGGAAGCATGATTGGCACACTTGGGACAGGTCCTTCAAAGATGCGTGGAGATAAACTTGGTCCTAAATTTGGAGAAATGCCACTTCAATGTTAGGGAAGGTATAGTTCTTGGTCACAAAGTGTCACAAAAAGGGCTGGAAGTTGATAAAGCAAATATCGAAGTAATTGAGAAGCTACCACCACCAATCTCGGTGAAAGGTCTCTGTAGCTTTTTGGGGCATGCCGGTTGTTATCGGAGGTTCTTCAAAGATTTTTCAAAAATTGCACACCATTTGTGCAAGCTCTTGGAGAAGGAAGTAAAATTCAACTTTGATGACACATGTATGGCATCCTTGAAGTGTTTGAAAGATAAATTGATTTCCACCCCGGTTATCACTAGTCCTGATTGGTCACCACCCTTCAAGTGGTACGGCATAAGGCGTTGTGTTGGGGTAAAAATGCAACAAGCTATTCCATTCCATTTATTACGCAAGAAAAACTTTGAATGGTGCTCAACGTAACTATACAGTTACGGAGCAAGAATTACTTGCGGTGGTGTATGCATTTGAGAAATTCTGGACATACTTGCTAGGCACCAAAGTGGTTATACACATCAATCACGCTGCTCTGCATTTTTTGATGGCAAAGAAAGATGCTAAGCCAAGATTAATAAGGTGGGTGCTATTGTTGTAAGAATTTGACTTTGAATTCAAAGACAAAAGAGGTTGTGAAAATTAGGTGGATAACCACATATCAAGATTAGAAGGCAAGGAAAATGATTAGCTGGAGGTGTACATAAATGATTTCTTTCCCGATGAAGAGGTATTCACGGTAATCCTACAACAAATTCCTTGGTATGATAATTTCACTAAGGTTGATACCGGCAGAACAAAGCTTTTATCAACAAAAGAGGTTCTTGTTTGATGTCAAGAAATACTTTTGGAATGAACCATACTTATTTAGAAAGTGTGTAGACCATATCACTAGGAGATGTTTGGGGAAAGAGGAATTCAATGAAATTCTCCATGCTTGTCATGTTTCACCGTTTGGTGGTCATCATGGTGGAGTGCGCATATCCGCTAAAATTCTTCAAAGTGGTTACTACCTACCATCCCTTTACAAAGATTCTCAAAATTTTATTAAGAAATGTGCACAATGTCAAAAACAAGGTGGAGTATCCAGAAGACATAAGGTGCCTCTAAAACCTATTTTGGAAGTTGACTTATTTGATGTTTGGGGAATAGATTTCATGGGTCCATTTGTTAGTTCGTTTCGTAATAAGTACATTTTGGTGGCAATATATTTTACTTTTAAATGGGTAGAAGCTGTAGCACTACCAAACAATTGTAACCACCAAGAAAACTAGTAAGTGAAACTAGAGACTAATGAGTTTGTTTTTGAGTTTGATGTGGGGTTTGAGGTTGTTAAATGATGTCCCGAGCTTAGGTTGAGGAGTTTAGGGGTTAGACGTCAAGGTAAGACCCCCCAAGGACCAACCAAGGGTCCTTGAGGGGGACCCTAAAGTCTAACCTCCAAGGGTGCCAAATTATCAAGAGCTGTCAAAAAAGTTGTGACCCACGGATGGGACGTACGCCCCGTAGGTCCATCCACACCCCGTGGAACCCATCTGTCAAGGGCCTAGATGAGAAGTTCCATACCTGAACCACGACTTGCCCGCAAGGCTCGTGGACCCACCAACGGTCCGTGGGTGGGGTTTGGTACGTCACCAGTGTGTTGTTGTCTATTTTCGACCAAGTGGAGGGGCAACTTAGTAAATTCCTTGTTAGGTTACTTAAGTTAGAGTACGGTTATTATTGATTAATTAAAGTATTTTAAGGCTTTTAAAAGTTTTAAAACTACTTTTCCAATTCATTATTCCCAAACACTCAAATTAGAAAGAACCTCTCTTCCAAATATTTTCTTTCTAGAAACCACCATTGGAGGAGAAGGATTCATGATTTCAAGCTCAAGATCTCACCATTCTCACACTTTTCGTGGCGTTTCTTCCCGAAGGTATGGTAGTCTTCATCCTTGATTAAGTTTCATTCAACGAGCCCTACTAAAAGATTATTTCAAGCTTCCATAATCCCCCAAAAACCTAGGGTTTCAATCTATGCGTGGGTTCAATTCCAAAATGTTTTTGAATTTTTATATATGATGAATTATGAATGTATTGTTGAATTAATGATGAGTTTATGGTTAATCTGTAACATCCCGACTTTTCAAAACGTCTAAATTAACTCGTATCTTCGTGGAAAGACAAGGAGGGTGAGTAATAAATTAAAAAATGATGTGTTATGTGATATTTTAAGTGTTCAAGTGTTGTATCTCAAGTTTTTGAAGTTAGATGAGTGGAAAATAAAAGTTGGCGAAAGTTACCTTAAATTCCTTTTTAAAAATTTGTCTGAAATTTGAGTCAAATGTCTCGGACGTTTTCTCCCAATCTATTAAGAGTTTTGGTCCCCTCAAGCTATGAAATCGAAGGTCTACGAGTCTAGTTTCCAACGCATCAAAACCATTTGTTCATACGACTTCAGAATAGAGAGATATTCGCGTTTTCGTAGGACTACGCAAGCAAGCACGTGAGGTGGGGCCCTAGGTCGGTGGGAAGTTGTATATATCTTCTTCTTCAAGTTTTTTCTTCATTTTAAGCTAAATATACAGAGAAAACATAGAAACCCATTTCTAGGATCAAGTGAAATATAGATTTTCTCGACGTAAGTCCTTGACGAAAGTTGTTCTACGCGTTGGGCTCATCATCGTGGTATAATTTGTTTTATCGATTGCATAGCATATCGCACTTTAGTGTTGGGACAGCAGGGGTTTGAATATATTTGAAGGTTTTGAGGTGAATTACGAACCTAAGATCGAGGTAAGACCCTTCTTTCATCGACTCTAGCTTTTATAAGCAGCAAATAGCAATTTGCAATGGAAATACATATATTTTATCATATTGTCATGGTATCTTTTATTTTGGAGTGTTGATTATAGTCCTACCTTGTTGTAGTATCGAGGGAGTGTTGCGTAAAAGTCATTAGGTCACGTGAATCTAGCGAAAAAGGTATGTTAAGGCTATTCTCTTCTTATGGCATGTTTCCTTAAAGCTTAGGAGTAATGTAATTGAGTTGTTATCGTTGTTATACTTGTAGTCATTATTGTTGATTGTTAGCTGATCGAGTGCGTATAATCCTCTCTTATCGAGATTCTTATTCAGTAGTAACATTCGTATGTTGGACACGACTTAGAGGCTATTTGTATAGGTTGCCTATAACTAAATAGCTCACTTTTAGCTGTTGGATTGTTATTGTTGCCTTTGGGCTATTGTGGTTAGCTGCAGGAATGTGATCCATGCCTAGCAGGGTTATGTTCTG
>JAJONQ010017695.1:0-26006 GCA_036250385.1 Solanum microdontum | reverse complement strand
GTATAAAGTGATACAGTCACTTGAATATGGATTGATTGTCAAGGACATCCTTCCATGAGGCATGAATGTTAAGCAAGGCTTAATAGTAAATCTTGGGGTGTATGCTTGGCTCCAAGTGGATATTGACATTGAGATGGAGTGTCACACAAGATAAGGTCCGGGCTCCAAGTAGAAAGGAGAACCACACCTAGTTGATGTGAGGACTATCCAAGTTAAAGGGGGAACTCTTACGTAGTAGAGTGTGGGTTTTCCCAAATTTGGGTCTCATGAGATGGAAGCCTTCATATAGTTGAGTTAAGGTTTCTAGTAGCAATCTCCATATCCAATGAACTAAGACATGCTTGAAGAAGCATCTCATAGTGTTCTAAAGCATAATTGAACTAAGACATGCTTGAAGAAGCATCTCATAGTGTTCTAAGGCATACTTAAACTAAGACCTACTTAATGAAGTACCTCATAGTGTTCAAGAGCATAAATGGACTTAGACATGCTTAAGATAGTATCTCATAGGGTCCATGTTAATAATGAGCCTAGACATGCTAAAAGAAGTATCTCATAGGGTTCAAGCTAAGAATGAACTAAGATGTGCTTAAGAAAGTACCTCATACTGTTCTAAAGTTAAAGAGATGAACTAGGTTCCAAACCAAGAAGTATTAGCATGAGGACCTAAAGTGGTACTTAGAGAGTATAGTATTATGAGATGTTATCCATGCCTTGCACAAGTATGACTTAAGGTTATTGAAGAAAGTGTTCTTGTGAGTGATGTATCTTGAGATAGGATTGTGCTAGAGTTGCCTTCCTTGTTAGTAGTGACTAAAGGGGAGAGATTCCTTTGTCTATATGAAGTAATCTAACAATGAGACCAAAGGAGGGTAAGTATGACTAGGATGACTTCAAGGTTATTCTTAGTGTGAAAGGTAGTATGAGATGCCTTTCATGCATTGCACAAGTGAGCTTTGAGGTTACTTAGGAGTATGGTGTCCTTATGGTAGAAAAGCTTAAGGACTTGACTGTGTATATAAACTACGATTAAGATGACCAAAAATGGATACTTGGCTTGGGTGGTATTATGGGATGCTATTCATGCATTGCACATGTATGCTTTTAGGTTGCTTGAGAGTAGTTCTATTTTGGTATAGATGACTAAGAGTCAAAGAATGTTTATATGATGCTTATGTTGGAGACT
This sequence comes from Solanum microdontum, assembly GCA_036250385.1. Taxonomy (NCBI): domain Eukaryota; kingdom Viridiplantae; phylum Streptophyta; class Magnoliopsida; order Solanales; family Solanaceae; genus Solanum; species Solanum microdontum. Next base: position 24,820 of record JAJONQ010017695.1, on the reverse strand, counting down.
TAGCTTATTATGATGATATTGTCTCTTATGCTTATTATTGATGTTTCATGAAGTATTTCATATGATTTTGGAGTGTCTTATATTAACTAACCCTTGTCTCATGCTCTTACGATTATGCTAGCTAACATATTTAGTACATTTTGTACTAATGCATACTTTGCCTACATTCTAATCAAATGTAGGGTTTGGAGATTGAGTGCTACTCTTGGAAATAGGTTTCTAGAAGTTGCAAGGAGTTGAAGATTTTGGTGAGTCCTCATAACTTCGAGGACAAAACCCATCGTTCCTTTATGTATTTTATTTTCATGTTGAGACTATTGTATGGGCTGTGTCCCAAGAGTTTTATTCTAAAGTTGTATTAGTTGGTTTGAGACAAAGTATAGAAAGTCTTCCGCTTGCTTTTATGAAAATGACTTCAATTGTAAAAAGTTTTAAATTTTTCCGTACTTTTCTATTATCTCATGTTCATGACATGCTAAGGGATTGTATGAGCCTCTTTGGAGTCTTGTACTTCATATTATGTCTAGGGGGTACTCCTGGGTCGTAACAACAATGTAAACCATCCAGAACTCTGGCTGCTAAATACACTATTTCCTGACAATAATCTCAACCTGGAGATGGAGAATTACATTGATGAAGTGTAAATTATCTTCATCCAGAAATGTGTTACAAGCTACACCAAACAGGTTCATGCAGCCAACAATCATGCCACTAGTCAATGTGTAGTAACTTTTGTGCATGTGAGAATGTACAAGGGATACTATACCTTGAGTAGTGACATGGTTGTAGGCTGCAAGAACCTATGTGGTGTAGCTTGGAAAGCATTTCTAAATGAAGATAGTTAAATCTTCATCGATGGAATTCTCCATTCTGCATTGAGATTACTCTCAAGGAATAGTGTTTAACATCCAGAGACCTGAAAGGTTTACATTGGTAGTGGGATATAAAATATCAAAACCAAATTGCTTTACAAACTCACACATAGAGAGCAATTCAATTCTCTTTCTTCGGTGTTGGTGGTTCTTAGCATCCTGTTATATACATACCCATTACATCCGGAAGATTAACGAGTCTGAGAAGAATTTGAATGAGAAGGAAAAAAATGGGGAAATTAGGAGCTTACTAGTGTACTAAAGTAGATCCAAAAGATAGAGGCGAACAACTCCAAAAAAGAGTCGTACGCCCTATCCACTAGAGAACACAACTGCAAAGAACGAAAAAGAGGAATCAACAATGCATGAAATAAAAGATGGAAGAAGGTACCAGGTGGTGGACATACTTCTTGTAGTTGAACCAAGAGCTGAAGAAAGGACAGGACAAGTGTTAATCACCCAAAGGAGGAGGAACTGAAACTAAACAGATCAATAACGAAATACTTTTTGAGATTTTTTTAGAAAATATACAAATCAAACAAAACAAATTTAAAGTAAATTACGAATCAATCAAAACAATATATCTATCTATATTTAACTAAAAGAAGAAAAAGATAACATCTTCTTAAGTCAAGTAGCAACTTAAAAATGAAACATAACATTAGGACAAAAGAAATTACCTTTGTTACGATCCGAAAACTCGACTCATGATAACACCTACCAACACCCACCTCTAGGTGAGTCAACCCACAACTCGAAATGACAAATAATAAACCTAGTAGGTAGATATCAAAATTTAACAACATATAAACAGATGCAACAGAAAATAAGAACAACTCTCTCTTTCTAACTATATATATATACATACATACACAATTTGGAGGAAAAGATTCAATCCCACGGCATGGTAGACACAACTACAAATTTACCAAAAGAGTTCAAGTCTCAAAAGTGAACCAAATATAAAAACTTATCTAAAATACAAAAGACTAGTCAATAGTTATACCAGAAGGATATAGGTTGATCTAGGAAGCCATAAGCTCACCCCTCATTCTTCGAAGACTCCGTAGTTGGCCCAAACTCAATGTTGGCGACTGGTGCTTGAATCTACATAAAAAATATATATGCAAAGTATAGTATGAGTACCAAAACAACAAGTACCAACAAATATGAAGACCAACTAAGCTTAGAAAGTAAAAACATTAATGAAAAGTGAGAAGGTAAAAAACTAGAAGTCACTGAATGAAATGGTAACGGAAAACCTAACTACAAAAAACTTGAGTCTAGGAAAGGATAAATGGTAAGACAAATAGCTATATATAACCTAATTTGACCTCGTTCCCTATAAGCCCAAAAGGTACACTCGTGACCAATGGAAAGTAAATAACACAAACGGACCCCTATAAGCCCGATAGTTACAGCTAAGGAAACTACTAGTTAAGTTTAAGAGAATTTAAGAACTACCATAGCCATCCATGGACTCAAACCACTGTAAAGGCACCCCAAAGAATCCAATAGAATTACCAAGCCAGGACTTGAACCTGACCAATAGAGGTGATGCCCAAACTTTAATCGCACCTAATAGATACGTGTTAGGACCTTGAAATGTGACTACGGATATACACCAGGGCCTTAAACAATAGATAAAAGTGGTATGTTAGGGCCTCAAATCATGGCAAAGAAAGGTATGACATGTCCTCGAACCCTGGCTAAGAGGAGATACGCCAAGGCCTTGAACCGTGGTTAAAAGACTTTGAATGGCCCAAATCACCCATTTTTCCTCAAACTTGTAACACCTTAAAAATTGGTAAGTGGAGTTGGAAAAAAATAATTCAAAAGTGTTTGTTGGTTCCAGTTTATATGGATCGTACAAGGACTTACGGGCCATACATAGGAAGTCGTTGAAGTTGAGTTGGAAATTTGAAACTTTACAAGTCCCAGATAAAGTTCCTACGAACCAACATGACGGTCCATAGAGGCTTGTATGGACCAAAGGTCAGTCCATAGAGGCCCTTCGATACATTTTTAAGTTAGGATTATTTGGGTCTTTTTCTACCCTTTCTACACCTAAACTATGTCGTTTTGACCCTATAACTAAGTCCTATAACTGAATTTACTCTTGAAATAAAACTATTTCCCTCTCATTCACTCAAACCTTCAAAAGCTCTCAAGATTTTCTCTCCAAATTCTCTCTAAGGATTCTCTCAAGTGGATTAGGGTTTTTCAAGCCTTTAAGTCACCTTCTCCAATTCCAAAGCTAAGATTCATCAAGGTATGTGGAATGTTCATTAATGAATCATTTCCATCCATTGAGTCTCAGAGATTTCTCTACTTCTCTTCTAAGATTCTAACTCAAATTTCTAACGTTTGCATGATTACTTATGAGTTCAATTGTTTATGAATTAATTTACTATGTTTGATCTTATTAATCATGATTTTATCTAAATTACATGTTTCCAATTATATTTTCATGAAACAGTTCTATGTATGTATTTTGATTATGAAATTAAGCTTTGATGATACACATGCATTACGAATTGAAGAGATTATGATTCAAGGATACTTTCATAAAGTGTCAATATGATCCTATGAAAGTAGGTTGCTTCCCATTGATGTATTCATTATGAAAGATTATCATGATTTAGATGTTTTTGATTAAGTGTCTCTTATGCAATGATTGTGTTAGGTATCATGATTTTTTAAGGATCTACTCTTAAGTATATGTATTGTTTCCGTGTGGAGTTGAACTTAGCACTGAGTGGACTAGCGGTGATTACCCATGTTCCATAAACTATGTGCTTCCATAGGTATAAGACCGAGAATTCATGATCTCAAGGAGAATACAGGTGAGTACCCAATCTCTGAATGCTCTTGACCTTGAGGGGGACTAGTGGTGAGTACTTAGTCTCAGAGTTATGTAATGATGATACCTTTTTGTCCTGGAAAGATATATTGGGCCCTCTTTGATGGGGTGATATATCAAACTCCATATTTAGATGACATGGTTATATGTCGGTTAATAGTTTCTCTCACACACTGGTATGACATGGTTTAAGCTTTTGGCATGATTTTTATAGTTTTGCATTGACCTTGTTCCTTGATTTATTGATTTAGCTAATCAAATTTGATATGTGTTTACTTGGTCATGCACTATACCGGTATGGAATTCTATCCAACCAATAATCACAAACAATCATGCACAATCACAAACACAAAGAACAATACCACTTGAAAGCCACAAGTCACATAAACGGGTCGATTTCATGAGACTATCAATATGATGTCAATTCATATGCTTTCCTATTTATTCCCTAACATGCATTGCATCAATGATACTATAAAGTAGTAGACATGCATACACACATAAGCCAAATAACATATAACCATCACCTACCTCGAATCAAGCCACTTGGAAACTCTAAAGAACACAACATTTCCCCTTTTGAAGTTCCTTGGCTTGTTCATGGTCTAAAACAATAAATAAATGCAAAAGTCAATCAAACTGGCCTAATAATACCTTATTATAACCAAATATTAACTCATTCCAATTCATGATCATCTTTCCCAACTTAAGGCTTTTTTCACAATGAAATCATGTCACAACCCTCCCTCAAGAGTAATATGTTAGATTCTAAAGCTTAAGAATCAATTTACAAGATCGGGGAGTAACAAACTTACCTTTACCAATGAATTCCATGGAAATTTAGTGTAAACAACCCTAATCGCCCCTCATAATTCCAAGACTAAAATTGTAGAAAATAGGAGGTTTTGGGGTTGTTTCTGTATAAAATCTTGACTAACCCAACTATAGTTGCCTAGCCCGCTATAGCACATGCACACTCCTACTGTAGTGGATAACATAAACTTCAAAGAATAAAAATCTCCAAAACCCCCATTTTCCACAAAATACCTTCTTCCCTTTACATCCCAAACTATTCCCTCCACGTCAAGATTAATTTCGGGAGTTCTATCCACTTGAATTTGATTCCGTAAATCCCTAAGGGCTTCTTAATTTCTTGGATACAAGAAATTAACTACCAAGCCTAAACATTGCACCTTATCCATTCTTGGATGGTGATGTTTTGCGTAATCAACAACACAACTTCCAGTACGAGTGTCTACGATCGTGCAATAGTATAGTAACCCAACCAAGGGTTGGGGTCGTGTCCCAAGGGAGCGATTTTGAGAATTAATAGAAAAATAAAATTTAGTTACAACTAGTCGTAGCTAAAGACATTAACGATTAAAAACATTGTAAATTAAAGAGGGACACAAAAGTGTCAAATATCAATTTGGGGGTTTTGTCACAAGTATAGCAAAAACAATAAATTAACAAGAAAATCAAGTATGGGGAAGAGTTCTTGGGGAGTGACTGTAATACAAGTTGAGATAAATAGTTGGGTACATGCTTTTAATAGGAAATTTGCAAGATAATAGTGACTAGGCTAAGATTTAGATGAAAATAAGTTCCCTCTCGGGCAACTTACCCCGTTTTAAATGTGTTCCTCTCGGACACCCATTTGCCGCATGAAGACCAGCCTATGCCTTACCCTACTCACTCTCTCGAGCTAAGTGTTAGGATATGGGACTAGGGCTCACCCTCTCGGACTGAACCTCATGTTGACCCACTCCTTAGGCCATCAGTCTAGTGGTCTTGGTTTCGTGACCTCTCTCTCGGGCAAGCCGAAAACACATGGGTGGCTTTGTATTTGCAACTACAAACCCATTAAATTAAACCATAACCACTAGGTGAAATCACATTTAACTACATCTAGCCTATCAGCAAGCAATACCCAACAATAATATCAACACATATTTGCTAAATCACACCCCAAGAATGAGGGTTTTTAGCCACACATCAAGAGATAGAAATTTATACCTTCAATGATGTTGCAATCAAATGGGTATAGAGAAATAAGTCTTGATTTGAGCAAAGAAAGAAGAATCCAAGAGACCCACTTCCAAATTGGAAGAGATGAAACCCTCTTCTTCTTCAAGTTTCCCAAACCCTCTCCAAACTTGAGAGTAAAATAAAAAGTACTAAAAATCATATTAAGAATCTGATATTGTCTAATAATACTATGATAACTGTTACTAAGCTATAACTCTCAATGAGTATTTATAGTTTTCAAAAATATGTGTTGCGGCGGATCATTCGGCGACATTAGTCGGAATCGCCGATCAACTCGGCGATTGGCCCTTTGGTGTAGTTCATCGCCGTCTTGCACCATCCTTTGGCATTGTCGTGCTCTGGGTCATTGGGTGACATAGTACTGTTTCGCAGAACTCCTCAGTGATGCGTCGATTGCTCCCTTTTTCCGCCGATTTGATCCTTTCCTTCAAGGCTCAGCACACTGGAACTAAAGGCGAAGTAAGACCCTTCGGCGATTCGCCAAGTGAACTTGGCAATCCTCAGGTCTTCATTTTCTTGTTCTTTTCAACTTTTTCGTTCCTTTTTGCGAAGTAGTGTCCATGCTTTTCTTCAAACTTCAAAGTCCTGAAACTTAAAGGCTTTGATCAGATATTGAGATTAAATAGGCATTTGAGGACACAATTTCTATTAAAATATAGCCCTAAATAAGTCCAATTTGTGGACTCATCAGATGGCTCTAGAACTCACCTAGCCCAGATTCTGTTTGAGGTTGGCGTACCTTAAAAGTTTTAAAGTCACTATCCAAAAAGTTTTCTGGTCCAAATTATTTCCCTATTGGCCTAGTCATAATGATCGGAACGGGTCATTATATATACAAATTTTAATCTTCCTTAGTTTCAATTTATGTGTCATACTCAAAACAAATTAACTTTAAACTCCTTATTGTTTATAGTCATACATGTGTATAACTTAGATCACAAAATCTGTGTGAAAACGTTATCAAATAAATCAGGACGGAGGGAGAATAGAAGTTTAAAATAACCCAGAGATCATGTAATACCTTGGAAATTAAAACTTAAGTTTAAAAGGGGAAAGTTGCAGAAAAGTGTGTTGGTACGGTTCCTACAAAGCCTATCTACGGGTTATAGGAGGCTCTCGTGGAACTTGGGTTGAATTTTGGAAAATGCAAGTCTCTGATGATTATTTATAGATGAACATGGTGAGTCGTAAGGTTTTCTATGGGTCATAGAAAGTGTATGTGGCATGGGTTCAGAGTTTGTGATTTTGAAACCTAAGAATCTACGAAAGAGACCTACGAGTCATAGGAATGGTTAAAGCCTGTTGAAAGGTTCTATGGAAGGTGTCTTGGACTTGAAGGATTTTTGGTAAACTGGGTCAACGAAAGAGGTCTACGTACATACCGTAGAAAGTTCCATAGCCAACAGGAAGGGTCTCGTGGCAATGTAGCAAAATGTTAAGTCCTAGTACTTGTTCTATGACCGATCAGGACGGTCCATAGAATTTCTTATGGGTCATAGGTCGAGGTCGTAGGGTCTTTCCAACTATTTTTTATTAAGGGTATTTTCGTCTTTTCCTACCTATTTAATCCATAACTATGTCTTTGACCATATAACAATCCATATAAGTGAATTTACTCTTCAAAACTTAGTATATTCCCTCACATTCACTCAGATCCTTAATTCCTTCCAAGTTCATCCTCTCGATTCTCTCAAACTCCAAGGTGAAAAACTAGGGTTTCAAGGGCTTCAAGGATTTTCTCTCCTGCTTTTAGGACTTTGATAATCAAAGTATGTGGGCTTCATCAATTGATTCCTTTAATCCATTGGTTTCCAAAACAATCTCAATTCTCCAATTCAATCTTCACCTAAAATTTAGGCTTTCATGTTATTCTCCATGGGTTCAATTCATTGTGATTCAGTTGTCTAAATTCAAACTTATTATGCATGATTTAACTCAATTATATGATTTTCAATTGTTTCCACACGAACCATGCCTATGTCTATTTTATAAATATGAACTATGATTATGAACTTGTGAATTATGATTATGAATCAATGCATGTTTTATGAAAGTAATGATTTATGACTAAGGGATGCTTTTAAGAGAAAATGACAATGATTTGTGAAAGTTTTTCTCACATTTAAATGGAATCATGATTTAGATGCTTAGGAAGGTAAGTGTCCTAATATGAATTCATGTTCTAAAAGGACCTACTCAAATATAAACTTATGATTGGATTGGTAGTTTTTAATTGTTGCATTTCTAAGTATTTGATATGATTATGATTATGTCTTTTCCGTTGGGATTCACTTAGAACTGAGAGGACTTTAGAATAGAGGTCTTACCTTTAGAAAGGGTTTGATATTTAGCGATTCTCTTGACCCAAACTATGTGCCCCGTAGGATTGTCTTAAATGACCTTGCTAGTGGATCCACCTTAGCAATTATCAATGATTCGGAGTTCTACCTTGGCAAGTAAACTCTCTCTTTTCGATGTGAGGTTTACACCAGATTTCATGTTATAGCTCATGTGGTGTTACTATCGATTAACGGTAAATATCCCACAAATGAACTATGTTTTTTTCAAAAGTCTTTTCAAAGATTTTTCTATGGTTTTTAATATGCAATAACCTTGTTTATGATTTACAATTTCTCTTGAAAGGCTTTTACTATGTTTACTTGGTTATGCATATCATGTTTAAGTTTATCATATTATCATGTCTATATTTTATGCATTTCCGCATATTCAGTATATTCAAAGTACTGTTGCATAGTCTGCCTATAATATTTCATAATATAGGGTCTGACACATCTACTCCTTCCGGACGTGGCTAGATCGAGATTGCTCTACTTTATATTAGATTGGTGAGTCCTCATGAATCGAGGGCAAGGTCATGGACTACTTTATTGCTTTGATGTATTTTAGTTTTCAGATTTTATTTGTGACTTAGGGGTTTGTCCTAGTCACATATATGATAGTAGAAGGCTTATGTCAGACTTAGAAGTATTCCGCATATTCTCTTATGTACTATGTTGATATTTTTTATGTCATCTTATAAGTTGAGACTTATATTACTTATATTTTTCATTTATTGTATTTTATTACGTCATGCTTATGTCAAGTGGCTTGTTTAGGATCTCTCTAGGTCCTATTCACCATGTCACATCTAAGGTGTACTTTAGAACGTAACAGATCAAGATATTAAAATCACAAGTCAAAATTAAAAGTTCAATTTGAATTTTAAAAACATGTTAAAATATATTTATAAAGACATCAAAACTACACTAATGCATTTAGGAAATCATAATTGAATAGGAAATAGAGTAAAAATAAAAACTAGCAGTAAACAATACATAACCCAGGGGGAAACACATTAAATACGAACGAACAACCTAAAATACAATTCAAACTCCTATCATCATTCGTCATTACTACTAGTATCCACTACAAAACAACTCCAAAAAATATCCAATCTTATTGAACATTGGTAAAATGGTGGTTGAACATTCTAGGCTGAAGTATTGATTCAAAAGTGAGAAGAGAGAAGAAGAATTTTGTTCAGAGACATAGAAGATTTGAAGTCATGGAACTCAACAAAAACACAAGCAACGACAGCTAAAAAAGCTCAGTCTTACACAAACAAGTAAATACCTATGAAACGAAGTTAACAAAGTGTAGAAATCGATTGATTAGAGTTCTCTCCTTCATTGAAAGCATTCTCACAGAGTAGAGTTCTCATAGAATAAAAATTTCTTTGAAAGTGAGATAATTTTTTGTGTAATTAATAAGAGTGTAGCTACCGAATTAGCAACACTTTCGATTTTCGTTGCTACAATTTAACTAAAATTAATTTGTAATAAAAGCTAATGCCATATTTTTTTGTCGTTCTAAATTATGAATTTCATAGAGATTTATCAAAAGAATAGCGACAAATTTTCTGTTGCTACATTCGTTGCCACGTATTAATTAAATAATCACGACCTTTTTTGTTGTTAATTTTGTAGGACAATTTAATGTGTCAATATTTTGCGCTTATTTTAAGTGACACAGTACATATTTTGTCTCCAATCTATCGCTATTTAATAACTCACAACTTATTATTTTACGATCAAATGACTATTTCGTAGCTAATTCATCGTCACATAGCGATAGAATATAGTCTGTCTTTATATTCTATCCCTAAACATTGTTATTTTATTAGTGTTTGTATGGATTCAAAATAAGCTCTTAGAGTTTGATTTGATAAGTTTCAGTTTACTTTGCTACAATTTCTTTTGAGTAGAGCAAATATGACTCATCTTTATTTATTCGGAAAACATCTACAGGTTGTGTTCTTCTTTTGATCTATGTAGATGACATTATTATCACATGAATAAATTCTTCATTAGTTACTAATTTCCAACAACATCTTAAAGATTCTTTTCATATGAAAGATATTGGTGCTCTTACATATTTCTTGGGTTTGATAGTTCATAATAATTCTTTAAGTGTGTATTTAAACTAATACAAATGCACTTAGGATCTGATTTCTTTTGTTGGTCTTCAAGATTGCTCCTCTGTAAATACTCCATTGGAATTTAATGTATAGTATTTTTGTGAAGAAGACGATCCTCTTCCTGATCAAATTATATTTCAAAAATTATTTGGGTGCCTAAATTATACTATTACTCAGGTTGACATTTTTTTTTCAATTCAACAAGTTAGTCCATTTTTGCAAGCTCCTCGTCATCTTCATTTAGTGGTTGTTCACTCATTATTAGGTATCTTCTAGGTGTATCTCCTCTTGAATTATCCTTTCATAGTTGGCCTCCTATTCTTTTTAATATTTTTAGTGATTCTCATTAGATGGAATGTCCTGATACTCATCATTAAGTCATTGGTTGATGTGTGTTTCGTGTAGAATCATTGATATCTTGGAAGAGTAATAAGCAAGATCATGTGTCAAAATCTTCAACAAATGTTGCATATCGATTCATGTCGACTGCTTGCTCCGAAGTTGTATGGCTTCGTGGATTACTTGCTGAGATTGGATTTCCTCAATTTAATCTTACTCCTCTCCATGCTGATAATACAAGTGTTATTCAAATGTCATGATCCAAAGTATACCCTAGACGTGACACGGCATATAAGACCCCGAGAGCCTCCACACAAGCCAATTGATATACATATACACAATATAATAGACAAAAGTTGGAAATCTCATATGAAATAAAAAGTTTGACATTTGAAGTGAAAGTCTGACATAGTCTTGACAAGCCTTTCTAGTACATCAAAGGAAGTGGTCGGGACGTAACTCGTACACCACATATAACACCCAATACAAAAGAAAAGATATAAGAAAGCAATAAAGGTGACATCGTCCTTGGAGTATGAGGACTCACCAAATCTTCAGTCTCTAAAGTGATCAACTAGCCATGAACGGAGGGAGAGAAAATCGTCAAGCCCTACATTAGTGAAACAATGTAGACAAAAGTATGCATTAGTACATGGAATGTACTAAGTATGAGGGATATGTATAAAACATGAATCATGGCAATAAGGGGAGATAATTGAAAAGCTAAACATCATAAAAGCTCTCAAGAAACATCATAAATCATGACATGGTCAATGCATTCTTAAAATCATAAGGAGAGCTTCATAAAACATTTGAAAGTAACTTAGTTCGTTTTGTGGGATATTTACTATTAACCAACATAGACCACGTGAGCTATAACGTGGAATTCGATATCTTGATCTCATATCGAAAAGAGATGTCATTGCTTGCCAAGGCAACGACCTTAAACTTCTAGCTTAGGTGGATCCACTAGATATTTCACTTAACACAACCTACGAGGGCATGTAGTTAGGGACAATGAGATTTCTACTAGAGACTCGGCCTCTACTAACGAGAGAGTCTCCAGCCCAATATCCTCTCGGTGCTAAGTAAAAATCCTCACGGAATAGTGATAAACATAATCTTATCATCGTTCGTGGAAAAACACAATTAAGTTACTAATTCAAGCTAAAAATATCATAGAGTAGCTTCTTAAACCATGTGTGAGAAAGCCTTGCACCATTCATGATTTTATAATGTAAGAAAACCTTTCACAATTCATGCATACGTAAGAAAATCCTTTCACAATTAATCAATGCTTATCTTAAAGCAACCTAGATCATAAAATAATATTTTTTTCATAAATTATGCATAAGTTCATGAAAACATCATTCACAGCTTCATAGTCATTCTTCAAATTCATGCAAATTAGGGTTCATAGTAAAAAAATCATGATCAATGTGTGGGTTCAAATTGAATTGATTGGAAATCATGAAATTGAATCTAAATAATCATAATATGATCAAAATCAAACAATCTAAATTCATACAAATAGAACCCATGAGAAATTGAATGAAAATCTAACCAATTTTGGAAAATTGAAGAAGGGAATTGAAGATCTTTAGGGACTCAATGGGTGAATGAAACGCATTGATGAACACCCTACATACCTTAATCTTGAAGCCCTAAGCAATGATGAGGAAAGGTAATTTGAACTTGAAGAACCCTAGAATCCTTCTTTTTCTTCCTTGAGTTTGAGAGGGAAATTGGGGAGGATGAATTTGGGAATCAGGGGAATGAGTTTAAGGTGGGTAGTTTTAGGACCTAAAACCCTGATATAGGGCTAGGAATGAGGGTCAAAACGACAAAGCTTAGGCTTTTAGTACATAGGAAAATACCTAAATACCTTTTAAAAATAATTTTCGGACCCAGTGGATTTTCCACGAACCGTACTGGTCAACCATAAACCAAAGTACTGAAACCTTAAAATCTATCCAACTTTGACGAGACATTCTACGGCTCATAGGACTTCCTACACTTTATAGACCCAATTAGTAGAACTCAACTTTAACCCAAAATTTCACTAAGTCTGGAAATTTTCTATGGGACCTTCCTACGGTACGTAGTCCATTTGACGAACCGTCCTATAGTTAATCGTAGAGTGAGTTACTGGGACTTGATTTTCAAAAATATTTTTTCTTTTATTTCTCCTACGAGACTAGTCTATGACCCGTACGGGTCTCGTGGACTTGAACCAGTAGCCATCTTTTGGCCTCTTTTTCCTTTTCCAAATTTCGAGATGTTACATCAAATTTCTACTTATCTGGTTTATCATGAGAGGACCAAACACATCGAAGTAGATTGTCATTATATATGAGAAGGAGTAGATAAATGAGTCATTATTCTTTCGTATGTGTCTAATGATCTTCAAATAGCTTATGAGTTTACAAAATACATTGCACGACAACACCATTAGTTTCTAGTAGGCAAATTGATGCTTCTTGATTCGCTAACATCAATTTGAGAGGGGGGGAGGGTGTTAGCATGATGGACAACTCACAAATCATGAATTAATAGTGAATGATTGTATATATATTAATGTAACTATATAGTGTTATAAACAAGTGTAATTATAGAAATTTGTTCTAGTGATCAAATAGAATAAATATTGTGATAGAATAACAAATTTGGAGGGATATCATGACAGACTTAGAGGATTTGCATAGCAGATTTAGAGGGATAAAATAGTTGATCTTTAGGGATATAAATGACGAATCTTAAAGGTTGTAATGTGTATACTCTCTATATAATGGAAAGACTCTTACTTTGAGAGATATTCAACACAACTCTTGACATTGCTTTCCAATTTTCTGTTTCATTTTTAATATGATTGTAGAGATTAAGATACGTCTGGGGTTAGTGACTCTTTATGTTCTAGTCATAGCCTTGGTTTTGAATTGTGATACATAAACAATTGAGGATTACTAATTTTGAAATTAAAATAGTACCAACTATATAACATGGAATAAAAAATTCCACAATTTATTTAAGTGTGTTACAAGTTGAACTATAGTGGATTAGTTTGAATTGTTATAATTGTCTAGTTGAATCTCTCCTCTCCTTGCTGACACAAAGACAAAAACAAGAAGAGAACAAAATGACATTTTACTTTCTTTCAATTGAAGGAACATTCCATCTTCATAAACTATACTTCTAAAGCAGAATTGGGAGCTCATTGTTCCTTCACTAACAATTAAAGGATAAATCAATGAAAAGTTCTTTTTAATTGGTTTATTTAAATTGAGTATTCATTGTCATTGTTGGGTGTTGAAGTATGTGTCCATCACATCTAAAAAAGTTGTTAGAGAGAGAGCATACTTTTATTATTTAATAATATTCTCAACATGCCCCTCACGTCCTGGTCTAATTTTTTTTTTCATGGGCCAAGCATATTTACTCTGATATCATGTTGAAATGTGTGACCATCTCATCTAAAAGTTTAAGTTGTTAGAGAAAATACATTTTTATTATTTAATTATATTCTCAACATTGGGATTAATTATGTGTAATGAAAATACATTTAACTATTTTTGCAGTTTCACTTAACAAGGCAAAATTTGCTTTCTCCCATTATCGTTTTCATTTTTCTCCTCATTTTTTGCATGTCAAATACATAATTTTATTTTATACCTTTACATTTGAGAAAATTATCAAAAAAAAATTTTAAAAAAACGAAAATAAAATACCTTGGCATTGTTTGTTCCCGTTAAAAATTGAAAATTTCTATTTATTGTGTTATTTTTGACGTTTTCTATGAAAGTAACCAACTACTATAATAATTAATAATCAGTCTATTCAAAATTCCAACTAATCATGACTTAGAAATAAATGGTTCTATCATAAATCAATTTCTTGTGATCAAGTCTAAGATGTTCTCTTTGTTCATTTTTACTCGCTCACTATATTACTAAAAACAAATATTCATATTACTTGTTACTTTTAGCATATCAAGAAAAAATATATATTATAATAAAATACTAATATTAATTATTATATTTATAGGACGTACAAAATTCAAAATCAATAATAAAAGTGAACTCAAGAAATAAAATATTTTCTTTAAATGTGATGGTGATGCCCTATCTACTTATTACTAATTTAATTAATCAAACGAGGGAAGTTAGAAAAATATCTTAATGGCTACAGATTTGACAAAGGACCTAACGTACAAGTTTTATAGTCAGTCTTTAAATCTACCTTTTTAATTACGATTATCTTTTAGCTACTCTTACATTCAAATACTTTTACGTAACCTAATATTGTTAGGAAAAATTAATAACAAATGAACAAGTGAGAACTAGAAACTGTACGTGGCGATAAATGTATGAATACTGATTTACATCAATTAAGACATCACATTTGTTTTTTTATTAAATTAAATAAAAGCAAGAATTTTTTTTTCCGTTATAACATAATATAAACATAATCATTTTACTTTAATTATCTTACTTCAATCTGTTTTTATAGAAACATCTTTCAATTTTTAATTATTTTTTTAAGAGAAAAGTATTAAAAACACCCCTAAACTTGACGTGAATAATTAGTTTCATTTTCGAACTATTGACAACTTTAAAAACACTTTTTTACTGACTAACTGAGCTTAAATACACCCTCGATCTTGGAACATGATTGAAATACACTCTTAAATTCTCGTTAAATTTAGGAATGTTTTCAACACTTCTCTAGACTTTTTATTAAGAGTTTCATGCTCCTACAAAAGTTTGAGACTACTTGTTATGTCATGTGACAAATCGGGAGTGTTGGAGTGTTTTAAGTTTAATTAGTCAAGTATAGAGGTATTTTAAAGATTGTCAATAATTTTAAAACGAAACTAATAATATACGTCAAGTTCACAAGTGTTTTCAATATTTCTCTCCTTTTTATATTTCAACTTTTTACAAGACATTTTTAATATTACAAATTTAAAAGATTCTAAATTCAAAAATCTTATTTATTTATTTATTTATTTTTACTATGTATTACGTCAAAACAGACCATCAAGTTGAAACAGAGAAATAATAATAATAATAATAATTTTTTTAAAATAAAATAAAATTTAAACATGTTTAGTTATTATAAGGCCGTCGGTGAGGATGAAGGGTGGATATGCAATTAGCACAAACATGACGTGATATTTTTGGAAACTGAGTAGAAAAAGACAAGATCATATATTAAATGAAAAAAAGAAAAAGGAAAAATAAAAAAGCAGTGCACCGACAGAAACTTGGTTTGGGTTGTCGGAGAAGAGAAACCGGAAGTAGCCAGTAAGTAAGAACAGCAAAGTACAGGCTGTTCACAACCACTTCCACAATCTTTTGCTTGTATAGCTAACACAACTTTGCCAGTTTGATTGGACATACTCAAAACTGTCAATCTCCATTAAAAACAAATACCTTTATCACACCTCATAAATTAATACAGGTACTAATTTCACTTTAACCACGGTTCAGCTGGTTATTTTTTAAAATTATATTATTTTAAATTTTTCGGTATTTTATAATGCATAATCAAAATTTGACTTTTTAAAATCATCTCAATTATATTGATTTCTCTTTGGTACAATTTGGTTAATTTTTCATTTTTATTTTATTTTTAAAATATCACCTCAAAATATATTATTATTAAAAGATTTCTTTCGCAAATATGTTCGTGAATAACACTTCAATTCTTTACAAAGAAGTCAAGAATGTAAAGTCTTGTTATCTTATTGTTTGATCTTAAACAATTAATAGGAGTGCTTGCGTAGATTTTGTTATATTGTTTGATAGAGTATGTATTATACTGTAGTATAATTTAATTTTAAACATAATTAATTAAAGGTTAACTAAAGAATAAAGAACCAAATTTGTCTAATCAACAGAGGTCTAGGACCTAGATTATATTTATATTTTGAAAAATGTTATAAAATATATTTATATATTAAATTTAACATATTGTTAATATATAAAATATGTTTACATACACATAAGGTTATTCGGTTTGGTTCAACATTTTTTTTGGCTATTTCATAAATTAAAAAGATCATCCCAATTGTTCGAGACATTATACACTTAAATAAAAGTCCACAATTTTATTTTTAAAATGATATAAATTGATTTGATTCAAGAATTCGACCAAATTTTCATGTTTTTTTTACACCCCTACGTTAAATGATTCATTTCTTTACTAAGTTTTCAATGTATACTCATTAAAAATAATTAGCCATATGTGTTTGTATAAAAGTTATTTTAAATAGATTCTAAAGGATCGTTTTACTCGTGGAATTAGACATTATAATCTTGATACTGTATAATTTTTTAGATTAGTTTTATTGATATACATTTAATTTTAAAATTATGTACACCATAATTCTTGTATTATTTCTATTCCATACACATTCTATACTGAACTACAATTTTAGAACTATCATTTTCGGAATAAATACTACAAAATAAAACTTTTACCCTTTTTTGTTTTTTAATAGTGAAAGAAGACATTTATTTGAGATCGAGTGGACTATGTTTTTAAATTGTATTTTCCAATTCTATTCTGCTTAAATTAAAAAGAAATGTTAAGGAATTAGTTCACCTTATATGTCATTCTAATCTAAATTCGAATTTTCCACCAACAAGGATTGTGGTGGAGTGGTAAATATTTCTTTATCCTTAACCAAGAGGTCTCGGGTTCGGGCCCCCTTGGGTACGAAGTTGCCTTTGTTAGGGAGTGCGTCCCCCCAATGTGGGACTTTTCGGAGCGAATCCGGATTTAGTTAGACTCCAATGTGGGTGGATATATCGGACACCGTTTGAGAAACCAAAAAAAAATAATTTGACTTTCCCTAATAATATTTTAAATATATTTTTAAATTTAGAAAAAAACAATTTAATTTTTTACTCTATTTTAGCGACAAGTTCTTATAGTTATATAAATTTTGATATTCAAAACAATAAATGTAGATTTTAAAATTAATCTGAATTATTTGTCTAATTAAATTTATTCTTGTTCTGTTACAATTTATCAGTCTTAAATTTAGTTTGTTTCAAATATATTTTTTTTGAAAATCATTTAATTCTAAATTTTTTGAATGATGTATTTAACATTATAAATCAAGAAATATTTTAGTATATTTTTGTTTAAAAAATAAATTAAATTGAAAGAGAAGAGTCTGATATAAAGACAAAAGAGGGTTAGCATCGTAGTATATCTCTAAAAAGTCTAAACCAACCCAGAGCCGATTCCTGGTTACCGGTGAAGCCGGTTAAAATTCCTAATAATGTAATTTAATTCAATTTAATAATTAATAAAATTAAATCTGCCAAAGAAATGATAAAAAGAGAGTAGCACTAGCATTATCAGAGAAGAGAAGGAAGGTGAAGTTAGAGGAGTGATGTCCAGTTGAGGAAATGCTCTGTTTCTTCACGTTGGCATAGCCCCTAGAAGTGAATCAAGATTGATTAAGCTGTGTTTTAAGGTACCCTCTATTTCTTAGAGGAGAAGAAATGGAGGCAGGTGCTGGAATGGTAGCTGGATCTCACAAGCGCAATGAGTTGGTTAGGATTCGACATGATTCTGATAGTGGGGTATCATTCTCAAATTCTCTGCTTTATTACTTTTTTTGTTCTTGATTCAATACAGATGTTTTAGATCTGATTGTGAGGTTTTTGATCAAATCCTATATCTTATCTGGATTTAAGTGTTCAAGTTGACTCAGATTTCTAATAAAGTTTTGATCTTTTCATCAATTTGGAGCATTTTGGTTTTTGAATTTGTCTTCTTGATTCAGTGTTGGGGTTTAGATCTGACCTGGTTATTCTTGATATTTTGTGATAAAGTTTTGATCTTTTCATCTATCAATTTGGACTTTAAAAGTGTTCTATTACTACTTCTTTAAGCATATTAGGGCATGTAATTTGGTGGTTGAAGTAGAGTGAATTCTTATCCCAAGACTGGGTTTTCCCCATGAATTTGGAAGTTTATTGATGTTATTCTTGTTTAAGATTTGATTCCTATATCAGGATTTGAGTACATTTTGGAATGAAATGGATGTATCAAGATTTGAGCTCTCTATAAATATTGACATTTTGTTTTTTCCCCTTTCATTCACTCTTCAACACCCCACCTCCCACCTCATGTGGTTGGACATTTGATGCATGATCAAATTTAATGTGGGGCCCAACATGTGAAATGGGTCTTACTATAATACCATGTGAAAATAGGCTTTGGGCTTAACTCACGCCCCCAAAGCTAAGCTCAAAGGGAGGAGGATTGTCCAAGCCTAATAACGAGACCATTCATCTCATTAATCACCGATGTGTGACTTTTTAACTCTTCAGCATATACATACCTGATGTTAATTCGTGATGGGAAGTTCTTCGAAAATGTACTTTTTTGCTACTTCAAATTTGAGCAGTTTTGTCTCGTGTGTTATCCTCATGTAGTAACTGATGGCTGCTTTAGGAGAAAGATAGGCATGTTCAATTTCGGGATTTCATTTTAGATCCACATATTAGTTCAGGAGCATGGATCATGAATATTTCTTTGGTTTTTCCTTGTATGTTTGGCACAAGAATGTCAATCAAAATTTAAGTCTATATATTTGGTTTAAAGCCCGCATTTTACATTTCGAGCATTCATTTCCTTCTTGGATGAACTGAGATGCATTTTCTTCAAAATCACTTCTATGGACAAATATAAGTTGGTGAAATTTTTCAATGTCAAAAGCAAAAAGATAATCGCGTCTAAACAGGCTTGTTAGAGTTCATTCACTTTAAGAGGCCTTCTTGAAATTGTTGAATCTACTAATTATTAGTTTCCAGTACCCTCCATCCAAATGAGTGAATGACCCCTCTGCTAGTAGTTTATTAGACTGAAGCTTGAGTAGGTTTGCGTGTATCTATTGGTTAATCTAAATACCTGTTAATTTAAGTGGACATTTTGGTGCAGCCGAAACCCTTGAAGCCTCTCAACAGTCAAATATGCCAAATTTGTGGTGATACTGTTGGGTTGACTGCTACTGGTGATGTATTCATTGCTTGTAATGAGTGTGCCTTTCCTGTTTGCCGGGCTTGTTATGAGTACGAGCGTAAAGATGGAAATCAATCATGTCCTCAATGCAAGACCAGATACAAGAGGTTCAAGGGTGAGTTCAATATCTTTTTCTGTTACTTTTTTGGTTCCTTGGGCTTTCATTTTTGCTTCTAAACTGAACTTTTGAAACTAAGTCATTGCTTTGTCAATGTATTAGGGAGTCCACGAGTGGATGGAGATGATGACGAGGAAGATGTTGATGATATCGACAATGAGTTCAATTATGCTCAAGGAAACAGCAAGGCCAGACAGCAATGGCAGGGTGATGATGCTGGTCTCTCTTCATCCTCTAGACACGAATCTCAGCAACCGATCCCTCTTCTTACAAATGGCCAGCCAGTGAGTGATAATGTGCTTATGTTGTCATTTTGTGCTTTGGCTGTATTTTTGTTTCATTAATCTGTTGTAGAACCTCCTGGGAGGTCCTTGATTTGCATCCCTTATTTGGGAGTGAAGTGTAGTTGAATGGATTTTCTGCAGGAAACTCAGTTTTGAATGCTGATAACAAATTGCGGCTTCAAATGAATTGATTTAATGTATTATTAAAATAATCGCTTATTTAGCCAATCAGCCATGGTCTTGGGTCCTTAATTATTGAGTGTCACATGAAACAAAAACTAACCATTGTTTAAGTCCTTTTCCTTGCACTAAACTTTACAACAATCTCTACAAATTTTGATAGTTGACTGTCCTGCTCGTCTTTCTGATTCTTCTCTAAATCAAAACTTGCTTATATCTGACTGTGGGTTTACGGCTGATGGATGAAAATTGAAACGGACCCTGTTTCAATTAGGTTGGCTGCGTTCTGTATACCAGTTTTGTCCACTGGGTGATTTACCTGCTTTTATGCTTCGACTTTGAAAAGCAGATTTGGAGCAAATGGTGTTATATATGGTGAATGAACAAACTAGTATGTTCATTTGA
Organism: Solanum microdontum; assembly: GCA_036250385.1. Classification (NCBI taxonomy): domain Eukaryota; kingdom Viridiplantae; phylum Streptophyta; class Magnoliopsida; order Solanales; family Solanaceae; genus Solanum; species Solanum microdontum. Next base: position 4,191 of record JAJONQ010017695.1, on the reverse strand, counting down.
TAATTTATTAACCAAAAATGATGGATTTTTGGTGAAGTCCTTATCTATTGGCATGATATTACTTTTTGTATTTTTCTGGCAAGTGTACTGAACTCTTCTGAGCATAGTCCCTGGCACATTGATTTTTTCTAAAAAAAGTCTTTCTGCTTGTCTTAGGTATCTGGTGATTTTCCTAGTGCAACAACTGATACACAATCTGTAAGAAGTATGTCAGGACCCTTGGGCCCTGGAGACAAGCATTCATCCCTGTCTTATGTTGATCCAAGACAGCCTGGTACTGGCCTACTTGAATATATTCTTAGTTGGCTGAAATAGTGTGTTAAAACACTTTATTCGTCGTCTAAACTTCTGATAATTTCATACTTTTGCAGTTCCTGTAAGAATTGTGGACCCCTCAAAGGACTTGAATTCTTACGGGCTTGGAAGTGTTGACTGGAAGGAGAGAGTAGAGGGTTGGAAACTGAAACAGGAGAAAAATCTGGTGCATTCGACAAACAGATATGCCGAAGGGAAAGGCGGAGACATTGAAGGGACAGGGTCAAATGGAGAAGAGCTACAAATGTAAGCATCTTATTGAATAAATGAAAAATATTTAGGGAACATACGATATATTATAGATGACTGGATCAAACTTTTGCTCCTTCCTTTAATAACTCCAGCACTGATATCCATCTCTCTCACTGCAAAAATCTTGTAATACTTGGTTTGAGAAGTGAAAAGTTAAAAGAAAATTTCTTTTTAATGTCCTGACACTGTTATGATGTCCATTTCACCATCCCTGCTAAAATTTGTAGTACTTAGTCTGGGAAATGAATTTCCTTTCTATTGTCCTGGAACTGTTTCTCTGTTTATTAGTCAATTTTCTTGGTTTTATAATTCTGCAAGAAAATATAATTCAAAACTATGATACTTATTGGTTTTCTCTTGGACAGGGCTGACGATGCTCGCCAGCCTATGAGCCGTGTGGTGCCTATTCCTTCATCCCACCTTACCCCATATCGGGTTGTTATCATTTTGCGGTTAATCATCTTGGGCTTTTTCATGCAATACCGTCTAACTCATCCAGTGAATGATGCATATCCTCTGTGGCTAGTATCAGTTATTTGTGAGGTTTGGTTTGCCTTGTCCTGGCTTCTCGATCAGTTTCCAAAATGGTCACCAGTCAATCGTGAGACATTCCTTGACAGGCTAGCTTTGAGGTTAGTTGCTATGCTGCTCTTAGGGAGAAATTGTTTGAGTAGTGGAAGGTTTCAAATATTTCACTTCCTTTTAGGATAAATACTATGTTTCAAATCTCGTGTTCTAGTTTTCAGTCTTGAAAGTTTTTTCCTCACTTTCTCAGACATGATAGAGAAGGGGAGCCTTCGCAGCTTGCACCTGTTGACGTCTTTGTCAGTACAGTGGATCCTTTGAAAGAACCTCCTCTCATTACTGCAAACACAGTGTTGTCCATCCTTGCTGTTGATTATCCTGTGGACAAGGTCTCATGCTATGTGTCAGATGATGGTTCAGCAATGCTAACGTTTGAAGCCCTTTCTGAGACCGCAGAGTTTGCAAGGAGATGGGTTCCCTTCTGCAAGAAATTCAGCATTGAGCCTCGGGCCCCTGAATTTTATTTTGCTCAAAAGATAGATTATTTGAAGGACAAGGTTCAGCCTTCTTTTGTGAAAGAGCGCAGGGCAATGAAGGTACAAATGAAACTTTAATACGCTGAATTTAATGGGGACTTGTTGGTATGTAGGCGACTAGGCATCACGTTTTAGTATAACACTTTTGTTTGATGGTAGTTGAGTTTTATTCACCAAATGCTCCATTAGTTGAACTCTATTATTTTTGATAGGATTGTGAAAGGCTGAATGTCTAAGATCCCTTAACGAATCAATGTATACAGGATAAGTAGGTGTGGAGATAACTTTTGCCTGAAAGTTTATTGGTTAGCTGCAGAGTGGTTTACGAGTTGGGAAAGCTCAGGCCTCTCTGTTGCTAGGATTTATGCCGATAATACTGCCAAATTCCTTTTTCTCTGTAATAAACTTTTTACCAATCAAGCAATTATAATAATCTGACAATTTTGACATTGCAGAGGGAATATGAAGAATTTAAAATACGTATCAATGCTCTTGTTGCAAAAGCGCAAAAAATGCCTGAAGAAGGTTGGACAATGCAAGATGGAACAGCTTGGCCTGGAAATAACCCTAGGGATCATCCAGGAATGATCCAGGTATTCTTTATGTATATAATAATTATGTGAAAGTTGATTCACTGTACATCTTGTCCTGTTTTTAATTACTTCGGATTGGATGATAGGTCTTTTTGGGGCATAGCGGGGGCCTTGATACTGATGGAAATGAACTTCCTCGTCTGGTTTATGTTTCTCGTGAGAAGCGACCAGGTTTCCAACACCACAAGAAAGCTGGAGCTATGAATGCTTTGGTAGGCCACTGATAATTACAATATGAGATCTTCCAATTTTATTGAGCATGCCATCAAAGTTGAATAGTTCTATTTTATATAAACACCTCATGGTTGTGATGATGGAGAATGTCTCATAGCATACTTGATAATATTGCTCTCCTTATGCCATCTGATATTATTATCTTGTGTGATGTTCCATTTATTTATGCTGTACCTTCAATTTTCTGCAGATTCGTGTTTCTGCAGTTCTTACCAATGGAGCATATCTTTTGAATGTCGATTGTGATCACTACTTTAACAACAGCAAAGCACTTAAAGAAGCTATGTGTTTCCTCATGGATCCTGTTCTTGGAAAGAAGACATGCTATGTTCAGTTCCCTCAGCGATTTGATGGCATTGACTTGCACGATCGATATGCTAACCGAAACATTGTGTTCTTTGATGTAAGTGTCACATACACATTCCCTAGATTGTTTATCAACCACCTTTGGTATGTCAGTTATGTTTAAGTTGGAGTGCTCATTTCATTTTGTTCATGTTTCACAGATCAACTTGAAAGGGTTGGATGGTCTTCAGGGTCCTATGTATGTGGGAACTGGGTGTTGTTTTAACAGGCAGGCTCTATACGGGTATGATCCTGTCTTAACTGAGGCAGATTTGGAGCCAAACATCATTGTGAAGAGCTGTTGTGGTGGGTCAAGGAAGAAGGGAAGGAGTGGAAACAAGAAATACATTGATAAGAAGAAGGCTGTAAAAAGAACAGAATCCACTATCCCAATTTTCAATATGGAAGACATTGAAGAAGGCGTAGAAGGTAATGTCCTTAGAAAATCTTGGTCCATCCTCTATGGTAAAATTAAGTGTTCTACTTAGACAAGTCAATATCGTCTTAATGCATCTAATTTCTGAGTGATTACAACTAAGATATACTTGGGAAGTATCATAGTTTTGACATACACTCGTAAGGTTATTTTCTATCAGAAATATGATGGATTCAGAAGCAAACTGAGAAAACCTTTTTATGATATTTGAAAAGTTAGTTTAGCTGAATGTGATTATTGTAACTCTCAACTCTTCTACTGTTCTGTATTTATTTGACAAATTTAATTTGTTCAGTCCTCCCAACTTCTCAACCTGTCTCATAGCTGAGGCTGCTAAATGTATGAATACCCCCATCACAGTGTTGTTTGTTGACTGTTCTCTTTGGATTTGCAGGATATGATGAGGAGAAGTCACTGCTTATGTCACAGAGGAGCTTGGAGAAGCGGTTTGGTCAATCACCAGTGTTTATTGCTGCCACCTTTATGGAACAAGGAGGCATTCCTGCATCCACTAATCCTGCATCTCTTTTGAAAGAAGCAATTCATGTTATTAGCTGTGGCTACGAGGACAAGACTGAATGGGGAAAAGAGGTACAACAACAATATTGAGTTATATACTGTTATGACTTAGATGTCCATTTTGCTTGGCTGTATTGATCTTATTGTGGCACAAAAGCCATTATTAAGCATTTGTGGTTTCCTATCAGATTGGGTGGATCTATGGATCTGTCACTGAAGATATTTTGACTGGGTTTAAGATGCATGCACGAGGATGGTATTCCCTATATTGCATGCCTCCTCGACCAGCGTTTAAAGGGTCTGCTCCTATCAATCTTTCTGATCGTTTAAACCAGGTGCTCCGGTGGGCCTTGGGTTCTGTTGAAATCCTGTTGAGTAGGCATTGCCCAATATGGTATGGCTACAGTGGCAGATTGATGCTTCTGGAGAGATTAGC
>JAJONQ010017694.1:0-24286 GCA_036250385.1 Solanum microdontum | reverse complement strand
TTGTTTAAATGAATTAGATACCATGCCTATAGGTTTTTCTGAATCCCAATACAAATTTCAGTATGTTCTATCTAGAAATCATGATCATAAGGTTTATTTTTACTTTGCATATTATTTGGGGTTTAGAAATTCATGGTTATAGGTTTCTGAATATCATTTATATCTTTATATAGAAATTATGCCTATAGTATTTAATAATTTGTTTAAATAAAATAGATTTCATGCCTATAGGGTTTAATAATTTGCTTAAATTACATAGATGCCATGCCTATTTTGATAATATTTTCAGCAAGTTTACACTTAGATATCATGTCTATAGGATTTAATTAATAAGATCAAATCGGCTTGTTAAAAACATCTCTCTAATATTTTTTTAGCAAGTTAGGTAAGTGAAGTAAATTTTTGTATACTCTCTGCTCACTGTTAATCGATTCCTGCAACAAACTATTTGGTGGTCAGTCAAACAAATCAAGCATGTTAAAATCCGGTTTAAATCCCATGTCCTAATTAAATCTACAACTAAATAAAATGAATTTATGCATGACTATTCTCTGCTCCGTTCACGTTTAGTATATTTCCGCATTCTCTAATAGCTGGTTGCCATTCTTAAAATTAAATAAATATCGCTTTTGCACTTGTATCAATTTTCTGCCCTCTAAAATTAGCTAAATAACTATCTGCATGCTAAAAATGTCTATAAACAATTATGTTTGTTCAACTCGTTATTGTCGTTATGTTGCTCGTTTATATGCGCACACACTTAGCATGAGACCTTTCACACTATTTGTGTATGCCAATACGTTTAAATTAAAATCTAAAGGCCAATTTAGACACTTTATGTGCTAAATGTTGTCCTAATTGTTTGACTTGGTGTCTAGGTGGGCCTATTATATTTTATTTTGTCTAAATTCACCCTAATAGTAGTCCAATGTCTCTTGGACCTTACGTGGGGACGCTAGACACCTTTTATAGACAAAAAGCATGCGGTGGTGGGGTAGGGGTAGTTTAGGCCCTATGGATATGATGACATCGATTCAGGCTAAAACGACAAACCTTGGTTTGTCAGTCCCTACACGGAAGCCTAACAAAAAAATAAATAAAGTCTAGTGTTGATCCTAAAGTCCTTCAGAGTCTCCCTTTCCTTCTCCCTTTTTATGCGTTTATAATTATAATTATTTGGGGTAGCTTAAATAAAATAAAATTCTTGTTTGCTTATTTTTTGTGCAACTTCTGTGCCCTCACTCATCTCTTTATTTATTGTGTAATATTTATTTATTAGGTTATCACTTAGTTTCGCATGTCTATCTAATTAACTAAAATAATTAAAGTACCCTTAATTGCTTAATTTTGTTATCACTTAGTTTTGCATGCTTAATTAATTAATTAAAATAACTAAAGCCTTTAATTGTTTTAATATTATGTTATCACATAGTTTTGCATGCTTAATTAATTAAATAAATTAATGAGTCGATCTTAATTGTTTAATGTTAGTTATCACCTAGTAATCATGTTTAATAAATAACCAAATAATAAAGTGACCTTAATTACTACTTGTAACCCCCACACAAATTGCATGAGACACCGCCGGGACCCACATTTGTGGACCTCGAGGGATGCCTAACACCTTCCCCTCGAGGTAATTTGAACCCTTACCCGATCTCTGGTTCGTTGACCTTAGCTAGACTCAGTTAGTTTAGATAGGTGCCCTAACGCGCCTTAATTCGTTAGGTGGCGACTCTTCAATCACCCAAAACCCAAAAGAGTTGTTAGGTCGTGCACCGAAAACCTGTTTTGAGAAAAACGGGGCGCGACACCCATAATCTACTATGCTGGCCGCGGTCCCTCCTTGGACATGTGCACCTCGACTTAGGCCAAAAGCCTAAGTTGAGGGTGGCTAATGTAAAAGGTAACTTCAGTCATGGGCCTGACCCGACATAGAGTATTGTGCACCTCAACCAATGGAAAATCCATAAATTGAGGGTGATGATGAAAGAGGAAGCCAAAAGAAAAATTAAGTCTTCAAAACCCTCTCAAACATAGAGCAAAAATATTAAAAAGTACTATTCTATATGAAAATTATAATATTTGTTTGACACTTAAAACTACAAATCTAACTAGAATTTATAGTTGTCACAGATTTGTGTTGCAGCGGATCAATCGACATCGTTAGTCGGAATTGCCAATCAACTCGGCGATTCACCCTTTGGTGTAGTTCATCGCCGTCTTGCACTAGCCTTTAGCATCGTCGTTCTCTGGGTCATTGGGCGATATGGTACTGCTTCACGGAACTTTTTTGTGATGCATCGACTGCTCGCTATTTCTGCCGACTTGATCCTTCTCTACAGGGCTCAGCACACTGGAACAAAAGGCGAAGTAGAACCCCTCGGTGACCCACCAAGTGGACTCGGTGATCCCGAGGCCTTCATTTCTTCGTTCTTTCTAGTCTTTTCTTTCATTTTTGTGACGTAGTATCCATGCTTTCCTTCAAACTTCAAATACCTGAAACTTAAGAGTTTTCATCAAATATTGAGATAAAATAAGCATTTGAGGACACAATTTCTATTAATATATAGCCCTAAATGAGTCCAATTTGTGGACTCATCAACACCCCTAACTTAAACTTTTGCTTGTCCTCAAGTAAAACTCTAGTTCAGCAGTTTAACAAGGATGCCTCAAACAGTGCTACACAAGGCTCAATTATGAATGTACACAACAAGCCTCAATTTACTTATGCAAAGATCAAATGTGCACTAAAAGATTCAAGTTGTGACTCACCACTATCAAAGAATCTTGTGTTCAAAATACTTGCTTCAGATGCAAGTTCAAGCTCAACTGTAGTGTTCAAATGCCCTCACACAAAGAATGATTCTATTTTCACACACAATGAGTTAATCATTTAAAAGTTTCAGACTCTGATGCAACGATCATACTAAAAAAGAAGAACACAATGCATGCTTTCACCCATAGGCTTGCCCGTATTTCCCAATTAGCTTTTGTTTCAGCTCACTCAAGATCACTAAGGTCTTTTAAGGCATGTAACGGGGCTGAGTGCAAAGGTATGGTCATTTAGGCTCAGTGACTTTTGTCCTCATGAAATGTGGTGCTCTCAGCACTACCTTTCCTTTGCCTTCATCATATTCATTAGTGCCTCATAAGTCACCTTATTATTCACTTCCCATGGATTGTTTGGAACCCCATTTCTTTGGTACTTTATTCCACAACTTTCTTTTTCATTCGTTGTTTTTTATTCATCTTTTTTTTTTCTTTATATATTGTGGGGTTCCATTTTTCTCAACACCATGGGTTAAAGGAGACTTTCCTTGCACTTCTTGAATTGCCCTTATCTTTTCACCACACCCCTAACTTAGTATTTTTAGCCTAAGTTGGTTATTTAACTAACCACAATTTCATGAGGATTATGGGTAATGGATAAAGAAAGATCATTGCTTTCATCAAGTTTCTTCCAAAGAAAATGAAAGCTCAAGAGGTGTTCAAAAGCGGTTCACACACTCACAAGGTAGGTCATAAAAGAGGTATATGTCAAATTGGCTCACAATCTTAGAAGTTGCCTAAGATAATATCAAGAGATAGCATGACTTAGTTGACTAGACCAACGGGGCACATTCTAGGTTTCATCATGCACAGTTCACAGGTAAACTCATCACACTAGGCATTGACACTATAAGTCAAATAAGACTCCACACTTTAGCTAGTGTGCAATGATCATCAGAAGAGACTCAATTTGATACTAGGCTAGTCATAACGAGATGCAAAGAGTTAAGATATTGTCTATGCAACTTCATTTGTCTTCATCATAGCCACATATTCATGTTCGTTTGATTGAGAGCACTATTCAAGTCATCGGTATTGATCGGGAGCGAGACTCAAATTTTGTGAAAGAACAGCCACATTCAACACACTAGAGGTCGCAAAAATTTTCATATTTGGGTAAAAATCATTTCGAAATTTAAAATAAAAGGAGCCATAAGCTCAAACATACACAGAAAACAGTATAAAACACAATTAAAGCTCAAAGACCAAATACATAAACGAAATACAATCCACGAATAGCACACAAAGGTGGGCCTTACCCCGCCACGATTAAAAATTATTTGTCCTCAAATGCAAATAAAAAATATCCTACAGTGAAATAAAGGAAAACAGAGAGGGAAGTAAAGAGGGGGTCTTGTCTATATAGTCGCTCTGTCTGTCTTGACATCAGTTCCCGATGCCTCACCCTGAGCCTAGGCATCAGTGTCCGGGGTCAACTTAGGAGGATCAGCAGTGCCAGATTCACCAAGGTCTATTGAGTGTTAGTTTGCCAGAAAGACATGCACAACTGCATAGAATCCTCGGGCTTATGAAGGAATATAGGGGCCTCGAGGAGTAGTCGCACTATCAGAAATGAGCCTTTTGCCTTTGCCTTTATTTCCAGGTGGAGGTTCTTATCTTCCCTTCTTAGGAGGATTTGACCCCCCCTTCATTTATTGTGATACCACGTGCTCTTTTCTGGGGTGGCATGACAGTATTGGTCTTTACCAAATCTCGGGATACTCAGACTTCTCCCTGCTAGACTCAACAACATGCAAGCACAACCCCACAAAATTAATTCATTTTAAAGTATGAAAATATGGGATTTCAACATTATACACAATACGGGCAAGATATTCAAATTAAAACAGGAAATCAAATAAACTAATCCGATCAGAGGCCCAGCACACTTCAATCAAGATAAAATTGTTGCAAATGAGTACAAAATTCTTAAAAAAATATTCGGGGTTCAGAAAACCAACCTTAGATGCCGATTAAAATACTTTTGAAATGCTATGCGGCAATGCAATCCGACTCCTACTCAAATATAGTAAATTCGCAAGAAATATTGAAAATACTAAACATGTGCGAGTTTGTGAAGGTCTAAAGTGAGGGAAAGTGTAGAGTTTGAAAGTTTAATCCTTTGGCCTCTTAAGAAATCATTCAGTTCTCGCCCATTCGGCGACAGTCGTGGTCGCCGATCCATTCGGTGACTCACCGAGTGGATACTTACTTCACCGAGTTTTACTGGACCTCCAGTTAAACTGAGGTCCAAACGTCGGACTAGATCGCGATCGTGACTAGGTCGGCGATTTGACAATAATTTCCTGGGCTCGCCAAGTTTTACAGACTCCACTTTGAAATTGCCTTGCGCCCAACAACGGTTTGGGTCGGGGTCGCTGACCTCTTCGGTGATTCGCTGACTGGACCTTTAGCTCGCCAATCAACACTTTTCTAAACACTTTCTACACTTAAACCTACATGATCAACACACCATTATTTCTAAAATAAACATAAAGCGATAAAACCTTGGGTTGCCTCCTAAGAAGCGCCTTCTTTAAAGTCGTGGCACGACGCAACTCCTCACTCAAGTTCCATTAGTGATGTTTGCCTCATTTTCATAAGGCCACCCTCTTTTGGATCTGGGTAGAGAGAAGATAGCACTTGGTCCATTTGGGACCTTTGTCATCATTCACACTCATTCTTCTTGTTTCAACACAGAAACAAGCAAAGCAAAACTAAAAATTAAGTATCACTATAACTAACAACAACAAAAATTCTACTAATCTACGAATTCTCAAATAACACTACTCCTCGGCAGCGGCATCATTTTGATGTTTGCGTAATCAAGACATAACTTCTGATGCAAATATCTATGATCGTACAATAGTTTAGTAACCCAACCAAGGGTTGACATCGTTTCCAAGAGAGTGGTTTTGAGAATTAATAGAACACTAAAATTTAATTCTAACTAGTCGTAGCTAAAGATATTAACAGTTAAAAACATTGTAAATTAAAGGGGGACCACAGAGTGTCAATTAACAATGGGGGTTTTGTCACTAGTACATAAAAATGGCAAAATAAATAAGGGTTTCTAAGTTATGAGATGGGATTGTTGGGATGTGACAGGATTACAGGTTAAACTAGATTATTGGGTACATGCTTTCAATAGAACATTCATAGAATAATTGTGATTAGGCTAAACTTTAAGGGGGATAAGCTCTCTCTCGAGCTACTTACTCCGTTTCAAATGCGTTCCTCTCGGACACCCACTAGCCGCATGAAGACCAGCTTAAGCCATAACCTACTCACTCTCTCAAGCTGAGTGTGTGGACATGGGACTAGGGTTCACTCTCTCAGCTGAACCTCATGTCGACCCACCTGCACTGGCCATAAATTTACTGGTCTTAGTTTTACGACTTCTCTCTCTCGCAAGCCGAATACACATATATGAGATTGTATTTGCAACTACAACCTCATTATGTTCATCCACAACCACTAAATGAAATCACAATTAAACTACGATTAAAAGTATTAGCAAGCAAGACCTGACAATTACCTTAACCCATATTCGCTAAATCACACCATAAGAATTTAGGATTTTAGCCACACATGTATAAGAGATAGAAATTTATACCAAATTGAGCCTGCATTCAATTGGGTAAGAAGATTTAAGTCTCGATACAAGAAAAAATTGAAGAATCCAACATACCCAAATCCAAATCTTGAAGATGAAACCCTTTGGATCTTCAAATCTTCAAAACCCTCTCAAACGTAGAGGAGAAATATTAAAAAGTACTATTCTATATGAAAATTATTATAATTATTCGACACTTAAAACTACAACTCTAACTAGTATTTATAGTTGTCACAACTTTGTGTTGCAACAGATCATTCGGCGTCGTTAGTCGGAATCGCCGATCAACTCGATGATTCACCCTTTGGTGTAGTTCATAACCCTCTAGCACCAGTCTCTGGCATCGTCATTCTCTGGGTCATTGGGCGACATGGTACTGCTTTACGAAACTTCTTGGCGATGCACCGACTTGATCCATTCCTTCAGCGCTAAGTACACTGGAACAAAAGGTGAAGTAGAACCCTTCGGTGACTCGAAAAGTGGACTCGGTGATCCTCAGGTCTTCATCTCTTTGTTCTTTTCAGCCTCTTCGTTCCTTTTTGCGACGTAATATCCATGTTTTCCTTCAAACTTCAAATACCTGAAAATTAAGAGCTTTCATCAGATATTGAGATAAAATAAGCATTTGAGGACACAATTTCTATTAAAATATAGCCCTAAAAAAGTCTAATTTGTGGACTAATCAATATGCCACCCCGAAAGAGGGCAAAGGGAATAAAGATTAACGAGGATGCAACTGCATCCAATGCTAATGCTACCAAAATTCCCACAACAGGTGGGAAAGGAAAAGGAAAGGGCAAGGATCTTGCACCTGCGGCACCGGAGGCCAACTCTGATAGTGACGGCATATATGCCACTCACCTCACCACTTTTGAGAGTGAGGGTAAGCACCCAGAACATTAGGCTACAACTTCTGAGCCTGAAGATGAGTTACTAGTAGCCTAGCGAGCGGAGTTGCGTTCCAAGAGGCTAAATAATCCATCTAGGATCAGGAACCCCCAGGCTACCACCACATCTTCTACTCCAGTTCAGACTGTGGTCCTAGCACCACGGGTACAGGGTCCTCCCCCACGGTCTATGAACAGACTGAAGACAAAGGGGTTGAGGATCATTATAGAGGAGAAGTGACTATCGACTGATCGTGTCATAGACAGGTATTTGGAGATTATGAGTTGCCTGAGGTTGAACAAATTTCAGCTATTTACCAAACCCCGTGGCCCGTTCATTCAAAGTTGGGTCAGAGAATTCTACAGTGCTTATAATGCCATGGTGCCACAAGGAAAGAAATCGGCAGCCAAATTCAAGCCAGTTGACTATGTGGTCGTCAGGGGTATAAAAGTAAAGTGTGATAGTGATGCCATAAATGCAGTCGTGGGTGATTCCACACGAATTGGGGATGACTGCCAAGATTTGATCAGGATAAAGACACTAGAAAACATGAAAAGTGGTTAGCTCCGCTGATATCAGACGGTACTCCTAAATGGCTTGAGATTGGAGCACCCATTGAGAAGAAGGACCTGAACATAGCAGCAAAGTTATGGTACCATTTATCCATCCCAGAATGAGTCGATTCTCCGCCACGCTAAGGCAGCCTACCTGGGTTACATCATTGATGAGACGAGGCTAAATTTGGGGATGATTATGGCACAAGAGATGGTCATGAGGGCCAAGCAGCACCAAACCTTTCTCTCATTTCCGGTGTTAATCACCGAGCAGTGCAGGCAAGCTCGGGTGCCTATAGATGGGAAGAAGCATATGGAAGTGACTCCCACATCCTGTACCGACATCCAGAGGATTGAGGCAGAATACATGAAAGATGAGGCGGAGAAGAAGAAAGCAGCCCCGGTGGATACATCCCCAATTGTTGATCCTCAGACATTACATGCAGACTCCGACCCTTGGGCCTTCAGGGACATCTAGTGCAGCTCCTTCTGTTACTCCAGTTCCTCTACTGTACATGTGCCTCCCAAATCTGGTACTACTGCTGCTACTGGCCGACATCCACTTAGCAGGCTAAATTGCTACGGATGGGGCTGACATCCCTCGGTGATGTTGTGGCATATTTGAGTGCTACCATTGATGTCCTTGCAGCTAAGATAGTGGTGTGCGAGCGTGGCCAAGAGCCCACTGAGGAGGTGATGTCTCTAAAGGCCGCTATTGTTGCGCTGAGGAGAGATGTGGACCAGCTTAAGTCCACCGACATGTCTATGATTTTCGGGATGGTGGAGATCCCAAATGTGCTAGTTGAGCCAAATATACCTCTAGATGTTTGAGCTGAGGAGGAAGTTGAGCCCGAGTCTGAGGCAAAGACCGATGAGGAGTAACTTGGTATTGATGAGAAGGCTTCCTATTAGGGCCTGATAGGGGTTGAGGAGTGATGTTTGCGTAATCAAGACACAACTTCCGATGCAAGTATCTATGATCGTACAATAGTTTAGTAACCCAACAAAGGGTTGGGATCGTCCCAAGAGAGTGGTTTTGAGAATTTATAGAAAAATAAAATTTAGTTATAACTGGTCATCTCTTAGCATCATAATGTCAAGGAGAATCACCTCTTAGTCATGCATTTATTAGAGAGGTATCTAAAACCACAATCCAAAGTAGTGAAGCTCAAGTTCACAAGTGCAAGGGGAATCACCTCAAGGAATACATGATTAGTTCATCATGAAGGACAAGGGGAATCACCTCAAGCCATATATATCATGGAATCATACAAATAAGGGTAATCACCTCTAGTCATACATACTAATAAATCATAAAGACATGGGGAGTCTCCACAAGCCATGCAAGTTAATAAATCATAGGTATTCGCCTCAATGTCCATTTTAAGGTAATATAGGTACTCGCCTCCATATCAATTTTAATGTGTAATGTATGTATTCGCCTCCACATCATCACATAAGGATCATAGGTAATCGCCTCCATGATCGGCCTAAAGGCTAATGGGTATTCACCGCTTGCCTTGGGAGTCACACATATATGAAGGGTAATCACATGACACTTTCCACGTTGAACTAATTAGGAGTAAGAGAACTCACCACACATAACTATCATGTAAAGTTCATTTAGGGGAATCACCACAAGCCTCATCACATTTCATAGTCCTAGGACTTAGATTCATTTTAGGTGTTAATAGCCTTTCAACCTAGAATCATTCTATGTGAGAAAACCTTTCATGTCATGCTATATTCATGCATAAAACTATATCTAAAATTCTACATTAGACATTGGTATCATCATGACTCAAGTGAATCTATGACTTTACATATTCAAGCATTTATTAGGTAGATTAGGTAGGCAAAGATCTTCCACCATAACTCTATCCATTAAGCTTCTATTCTCATTTAGACTTCACTCTGAAAGCCTTAGCATCTATGATCACATAATATTAGCTTTACTCTTAAAGGCCTAACTATTATTATCACAAGCCTTACTCTTAAGCTTTCTTTCTTAATCTCATCAATATACCTAGGTTTCAAGGTATTTCAATCACATTCTTCATTACTAGGTTATTCTAGTCACAATTGATCATAAAGGTTCAATTCCATCTTTACAAGTCATGATCCTTCATATTCAATAAAGTCTAGTTCAATTCATGATTATATATTCCTAACCTTGAGAAATTACTACACATGACATTGATTTAAGAAGATCACCTATGAACCTTCAATTTCACCTCTAATTGTACAAACCCACAAAATATCACATTCATCAAATAGACTAGGGTTAACCATAGAAATCACATGAATTCATCATAATATCTTAATTCAATTCTAATACAATCATAATTAGGTATTATCCACTAGATTGGAATCATACCTAAACCCTACCCCAATGTAGAAGAAACCCTAGCTAGAATTGGGTATTTGACTTCTCAATTGGGGGAAATCTAGGGGGCTCTATGGGTGGAAGAACCCATTTATGAATAAGCTAACATACCTTAATTCAAAACCCTAACCAAACTTGAAACAATGGAGGAAAAGCTGCCCCTCTTCCTTCTTTTCTTCTTCTTCTTCTTCTGCACTTCTAGAGACATAATTATTTGGAGAGAATTTGGGTTCTTTGAAGAATGAGTTAATTGATTTAGTTTAGGAGTCTATTAGGCTTATATAGGTGGTTTAATAACTAACTAACCGACCTTACTTAACCCATAACTAATTACTAATTAATTCCAAAACCCCTAACTTAAAAACTAAACTTGAAAACGACCCTTGACTGATGAACCCCCATCCACGGACAGTGGATGGTCTACTGCCCGTACTACATACTCATAGGTTTGGTATTGTGGCAAGACAATGCAGGCCAACTCAGGCCTTGACCCAGGACCCCAACCCACGGGGCATGGGTCCACCTACAGCCAATAAGTGGCATCCGTAGGTGCTGCCAATTGACAGCTTTTGGGGGCTATTTTGAGGTCCTCCTAAAGGACCCCTTGGGTGGTCCTTGGGGGGGTCGTACCTTGACACCCTAACCCTAAAACCTTTATTCTAAGTATGGGAATCATTTTTATGATTTTCAATCCTCATACCACAGTTTAAAAATCTTACGAAAAGCTCTAGAACTCGCTAGTTCAACTTACTATTTTCCAGGGTATTACAATATCTCCCCCTTGAGATCATTCGTCCTCGAATGACGATTCTAAACACTTATGAAAGTCACAACTGTAGACTAGCATCCCATCATGCATGCACTACATCTAAATGTACACAACCAAGGAAGAAAACTTCAATTCCAAGCTAAGCAAATTCAATGCAACACAAGGGAGCAGGAACTACTTCTACCAACCCAAAAATGCATGAAATTCTATATCTACTCAATTTCAAGGAGGAACTACCATCTCCCAACTAAAACATACTCAACACACACTCAGGGAGCCTAAATGCAATTTACTCTCAAAAAGCATTTATTCAAGGAGGGATCTTTCAACTCCAAACTAAGGCATGCTCATATATCCATTTCATGAAGTCTATATGCAACTCTACTCATTGCACTACAACATGAGGCAAAACAATGCATATAAGTCATTTCTAACAAGACCCAAGAATTTTCATGAACATGACTAAAAGGAAATCATGGCAACACATAAAACATACATGACTCCAACACATAATACAATGAAAAGGAAATTATCATCTCAAGCTAGAATAGAAATAGAAGAAAAATGGATGAAGACATTGGGATATCTCGTTGGCCCTTGGCCTCCCAAGTAGCACCCTCATCTAACTACACTTCATACCTCTTCATGGAACAACTTTTTTGTTCTTCTATTTCTTAGCTTACTGGTCTAAGATCCCTACTGATACTTCTAAATTAGAGAGGTTCTTATTAAGCAACTATAGCTCACAAGCAACCTTACTAACACCACTCAAGATCTCATATGAGCCTATGAAACCGGGACTAAACTTCTCATACTCACTACGCCTCTCAAGGTGGAAATTTCAAGCAAACCTAACTCATGAATATCAGGGACACTCAACGACCTTGCTATCTAAGCACATTATCTCGCCCTTGGGAGTAAGCCTATACAAACTCTTTTAAGCATCACTTCTTTCAATTTTAAGGTCGGAGTAAGTCATCACTAAGTTTTCAGATCCATCACACAAGATGATTCGATACCATGGTGAATTATACTTCTACTCTTCTTAGAGGAGTCTATTCACTCAACCCATCTAGGCATTATTTAAACACCGTATTCAAGCAATCTATCAACATACCTCAAAACTCATCATGACTAAGTCAGGTTCTACCATGAACTAAAATAGCCACAGTGCAACTCATTCATACTAAAGACAATATCATAATCTATCAAGTCATAAATGACAAGTAACACCGAAATCTTGATAAAGCATGAAACACATACCAGTAGAAACATAAGAAGGTCACTCTTGATAACCTGATTGGAGAGCTCAAGATGTATTCTTCTTTGGAGCCTTCCCATCCAAACCAAGTGGACCGGAGGAAGGGTTGGATTGTCACCTTCAACAACTATCCTCTTCATTTCTAGCAACCTTAGGGCAATGCCTTATCTTATGGTCCAACTCACCACAACCAAAAACAAACATTAGAGCCGCTAAGCATTCACATTCATGCCTTTGATCATACTTACTACACCCCGGTAATAGAAACTCACTACCCTCTTCTTGAGACTTGTCCTTAGACACCCTCTTTTGGTTGAACTTACGAGTACTTGAGAAACCTTGCCCGGGGAACTTTGTCTAAACCTAGGGCGACCATGTCCATCAGACTTATCATCCAAGGACTCATCATCATCCAATGTAGACCTCTTTTTCTCCTTAGATTCTTTCTTAAGTTTTGACTCTTCCATTCGTTCGGTGAAAACCATAAGACGTGAGATATCCATATCATCTATAGGCATTGGCACACGACATTCATTTTCTACTAATTCGGATACCCCCATCATGAAATGGTTCATCTCAGCGCTTGTATTCTCCACTAAGGTTGGAACATACTTAGTAAGTTGAGTAAAATTTAGGGAATACTCTTGAACACTCATGCTACATTGCTTAAGGTTGATAGACTCTTGCATCTTAGCCTCCCTCAACTCCAAGGGAAAGAACCTATCAAGGAATGCCTTCTCAAACACCTCCCACTCTATAATACCCATTTCTACCGGTCTACTCCATTTCCATTGAACATACCATATTAGAGCTACCTATTTCGATTTGTAAGCGGCTAACTCCGCTTTCTCTACCAAAGTCACCCCATGATATCAAGAATCCTACACATTTCAACTACAAACTATTTGGGATCTTCCTCCACCTTGGAGCCATAGAACTCCGGATGTTTCATCTTAATAAACTCCCTCACTCTTAAGGCTGCGGAATTCACATTAGGGTTCACATGGGGACCAACATCCCTATTGGCTTGAGCCGTCATAGCTTGAGCCAACAATTTTATAGAGGACCTAAATTTTGCATGAGTCACATTCTCCCTTATAGGGTCAATTGGAGCTTGAGGAGGATCTTGGGGTGGAACTTGGAGAGGAACCTCTTGATCCACATTTCCTTCCTCATTTCTCCTAGCTTTAGCCCTTGTATTAGCCAAACCCTAAAAATCAATGGGCACAAATTATAACAAGGGCCTATTAAAACAAAACTCTATGGCACGACTTAGAGAATAAAGAAGTGAGATTTCCTAAGCATCCAATATACTCCTATTTAGAAATATGTCGCACTTCACATTTATGAACAAGACTCTACTAGACGTGGTTTGAGACAATCCTAGAACAATTCTAAACCTTGTGCCCTGATTACCAGTTTTGTCATGAGCCCCGGGTATACCCTAGAAGTAAACACGGCGTAATTTACCCCTTTATACAAGCCCATAGCATATCCTGAACATAAGATAATAGAAAATACGGGAAAATTTAAAACTTTTTACCATCGAAGTCATTTTCATAAAAGGAAGCGGAAGTCTTTCTATACTTTGTCTCAAACCATCAAATACAACTTTAGAATAAAACTCTTGGGACACAGCCCATACAATATTCTCAAAAAACATGAAATAAAGACATAAAGGAAATGGTGGGTTTTGTCCTCGAAGCTATGAGGACTCACCAAGATCTTGAACTCCTTAGCTCCTTAGAAACCTAGCTTCAAGATAGCACTCAAGTCACCAAACCCTACATTTGATTAGAATGTAGACAAAGTATGTGTTAGTACAAAATGTACTAAATATGTTAGCTAGCATAATCATAAGAGCATAAGAAAAGGGTTAGTCAATATAAGACATAAACCAAAATCATATGAAATACTTCATGAAACATCAACTTAAAGAATAAGAGACAATATCATCATAATAAGAAAAGTCTCCAACCTAAGCATCATATAAGAATTATTTGACTCTTAGTTATCTCTACCAAAATAGTACAACTCCCAAGTAACCTAGAATCATACATGTGCAATGCATGAATAGCATCCCATAATACCACCCAAGCCAAGTATCCCTTTTTGGTCATCTTAATCATAGCCTATATGCAAGGTCAAGTCTTAGGCTTTTCTACCATAAGGGCTCTATACTTCTAAGTAACCTCAAAGCACACTTGTGCAATGTATGAAAGGCGTCCCATACTATCCTTCACACTAAGAATAACCTTGAAGTCATCATAGTCATATTAACCCTACTTTGGTCTCATTATTAGCTTACTTCATATAGACAAGGGAACTATCACCTTTAGTCAATCATATCAGGCCAAGGAAGACAACTATAGAACAATCCTATCTAATCATACATCATAAAAGAGAAACACATCATGAGTCACCTTAAGGCAAGCTTGTGTCATGCATGAACAAGACCCCATAATCCTACCCATGCTAAGCTAGACACGTTAAGTTCATCATTCATTTTTATCATCTCCTACCATCATAAAGACAAGGATAATCACCTATTAGTCATGCATTTATTATAGAGGTATCTAAAACCACAATCCAAACTAGTGAAGCTCATGTTCACAAGTGCAAGGGGAATCACCTCAAGGAATACATGATTAGTTCATCATGAAGGACAAGGGGAATCACCTCAAGCCATATATATCACGGAATCATACAAATAAGGGTAATCACCTCTAGTCATACATACTAATAAATCATATAGACAAGGGGAGTCTCCACAAGTCATAAAAGTTAATGCATCATAGGTATTCGCCTCAATGTCCATTTTAAGGTAATATAGGTATTCGTCTCCATATCAATTTTAATGTGTTATGTAGGTATTCGCCTCCACAGCATCACATAAGGATCATAGGTAATCGCCTACATGATCAGCCTAAAGGCTAATGGGTATTCACCGCTGGGCTTGGGAGTCACACATATTTGAAGGGTAATCACCTCACACACCCCATGATTCACTAATTAGGAGTAAGGGAACTCACCACACATTCCTATCCTGTAAAGGTCATTTAGGGGAATCACCACAAGCCTCATCAAATTTCATAGTCCTAGGACTTAGATTCATTTTAGGTGAGAATAACCTTACAACCTAGAATCATTCTATGCGAGAGAACCTTTGATGTCATGCTATATTCATGCATAAAAGTCTATACATGTGTATAATGCTCTTCTTATCTTTTGTACTAATGATGTAGATGAACTAGGTCCATGTATCTTCTATCTAGGTGACCTTTCTATTCCCCTTTTTTGTTGTTGTTACCAAGACAAAATATCAACACTTAAACCAATACTATAATGACTTTTTTGTCTAACAAAGGTTCACAAAGTTGCTCCTGGGTGCACCTTTATAACTCGTTAGGGTTGAAGAGTTAATACCTTTTTCTTGCCTCATACACTTAGCAATCACTCTTTCATAATCACCTATCTCACTCTTCTATATCATCCTCATATCACCCCTACTCATATGTTTGGGGGATTTTACATGTACAATCTCTTTCTAACTAGAAGTTGTAGTACATATTCGGCCCGTGTAATTCAAGCTTCATTCTCACATGCTTCCTATCTGAGACTACCTTTTAATCAAAACTAGTAGCTTTATGTACTCTAATCCCACTATATACAACCTAACTAATTACAATTAAGGTCAAGCCAATCAATTTTCCTTTTGTTAACCTTACCCTTTAGTCACATATTAATTCTCTATAGCAAAAAATATTGATCATAGTAGGAACTACCATACATATATAATTGCAGTATTTAGCATACTTATCCATAAGTTTTATAACCTTGAAAAGAATATGAATGTTATTAGTACCTTTTTGAGGTGGTTGGCACATACCATATAAAAATCCAACTATTATCATATTCGGGATGATTTATGGTGAGAATTTGGGCCTTGTCAGCCAAATAGATACCTCTCTAGTAACACTATTGCACTGATACATGCACTTATCAGATTGTGCCACTGCCTTCTTCCAACTAAAAGAAACTGGTTCAACAACATCAATTTCGAGTACATGTGTAACGCAGAAAATTCTATGTATTTCACAGACTAAGAATGAGTGTCCTCTATAGGAATAGATCATATAAATATAGAGAAAATATAGAACTTAAGAGTTGGTTACATCCTCCTAAGAAGATATTCTTGGAAATGCTACAGCTCCTATATGTAACTAGGTAACCCATTATTTTTTTAAGCATATGGATAACCATACTATATCTTTCTCAATTGAACCAACATGATACAAATGGTACAAATGCAACTTTAGATGCAAATAACATAAAAACCTTTACATACATTGTGGAGTGGGACGGTCAAACAAAATGAGCCTAATCTAGTCAAATTTTTGATAACTTGAGATCCGTTTCCATAGGTTGCATGTTGACATTTTACAGACTCCAATGTAAGTTGGTCTTGAGTCTAATGGCGGTATAGTTTGGGGTCGCTGAACCGTTCGGTGATTCGCTGATTGGATCTGTTTCTCGCCAATCTGCACTTTTCGATTACTTTCCACACTTCCAGCTGCATAATCAACACACCATTATTTTATCAAAGCAACATAAAGCAATAAAGGGTTTCGGGTTGCCTCCCAAATAGCGCCTTAGTTAACCTCGTGGCACGACACAAGTCCACCTTCAAACCTCATTTTTGGGGTTGACCATAGTGTCACTAGGCAAAACCCCTTGCTGTCTCGGATTGAGGTGAAACGAGTTATAACCCATTTGGGTCTCTAACTGCTTTAACGAAATTGAATGGGAGGTGACGGTCTGGCTAAGGGTGGACACATCTTCTTTCATGCCTTTTAATATTTCTTCTGACCCTTCAATTTTGTTGATAATACATGAGAGCATATCCCCAAACCTACCACCTTCCGAGTCCTTGGGGTTTTGGTGCTCATGGGGAGGCACATATCTATCTTTCTCCCCATCCTTCCAATTCAGATTACGACCCCTCCATTCACGATCTCGATCTTTCCAATCTTCCTCCCTAGCCCAACCTTGGTTACCTCCCTGCCTTATGTAGTTTTAACGATAGCTACCTCCTTGATTGGCTAGAAAATTTACCTCCTCGTTATACAAGGCTTCAAACTTCATCTCCTCAGGATTTGCACACTCGAACCCCACGGTATTGACACCTCGACCACCAGCCCCCATGACATTTTTGGATAAAATGTTAAGTTGTGTCATGATTTTGGCCATGTTTTGGTCTCTCTCATGATCTTTTTCAATATGCTCCTTAGATAGTTTGAAGGTGAGAGGAGAGACTTAGTCCTCTCGAGTGTACCACGCTCTGTTGATGGTTGTGATGCTATCTAAAAGTTGGGTTGCTCCTACATATGGTTGCTACATTAAGCCTCTAGGTGAAAGTTGTTCAGCGACCCCTTTGATTACCGAGTCCAAACTCCGGTAAAAGTACTGAAGCATCACATTATCAGGAAAACCATGGGTTGGGCATTGAATCACCAACTTTTTGAACAGTAACCAAGTTACGTGTAGAGGCTCTCCTTCTAGACTCTTAAAGCTGTGAATGATATCCCGAAGGGTTATCATCTTCGAGGGAGGGAAAAATTGCAGTTGAAATACGGTTACCAATTCCTCCCAGGAAGTGATGGATTCACGCGGCAACTCGGCCAACCATTTCAACGCCTCTCCCATCAACGAGAAAGGGAATAATTTTAATCGGACTGACTCCTGAGATACGTTTTTGAACGAGAAAGGTATGCACACATCCACGAAGTTCTGAAGATGCTCGTGAGCCAACCCACTGAAAAGTCCCTATAGTTGCAAGAGTTGCAACATAGTACTCGTTATGTGGAAAACTGAATTTTTCTCGACTGGAGGTAACCGGATGGCTCAAATACCTTCCATGACATGGGGACCATTGATGTTGGGCTTTTGGACATCATTGAGATTTTCTATATCATCTTGGTTGCCTAACTGGCTACCGTTGCTACCGTTAACACTCATGCTTTCTTAAATATTCACACAAGCAAACAAAACAAAACTAAAGATTAAGTGAGTAAACTACAACTAAGAAGAACAAAAATTGTACTAATCTAACAATTCTCAAGTAACACCACTCCCCGGTAGCGGTGCCATTTTGATGTTTGCATAATCAAGACACAACTTCCAATGCAAGTGTCTACGATCGTACAATAGTAAAGTAACCCAACGAAGGGTTGGGGTTGAGTCCCAAAGGAGTGGGTTTGAGAATTTATATAAAAATAAAATAAAGTTCTAATTAGTCATAGCTAAAAACATTATTGAATATAAACATGTTAAATCTAAGGGGTGACGCAAGCGTGAATTATCAATGAGGGTTTGTGACAAGTAAGCAACAACAACAAAAATGCAAAGAGTACTAATCAAGGAGAGAGAACACTTGGGATGTGATAGGAATACCGGTTAGACTAGACTATAGGGTACATGCATTTGATAAAAAATATGTTAAGTATTATTGACTAGGCAAGACTATAGTAGGGGTAACTTCTCTCTCGAGCAACTTACCTCGAATCAAATGGGTTCCTCTCGGAAACCCACTTACTACATTGAAGAACAGCCTCCGCCTTAGCCCACCCACTCTCTCGAGCGGAGTGTGTGGGAGAATGATTATGGTTCACTCTCTTGAGCTGAACCTCATGTCAACCCACTCCCACCGGCCATCAATTTAGTAGTCTTAGTTTTACGACCTGTCTCTCTCGCAAGCCAAAAACACAAAGGTGAAATCATATTTGCAACTACAATTTCATTAAGTTCCAACATAACTACTAAACGAAATCACATCTAAACAACAAATAAACTTTCAACAAGCAAGACCTAACAATTAATCTAACCCATAGTGACAAAATCACACCTCAAGAATTGAGGTTTTAGATACACATGTAAAAGAGATAGAAATCTATACCAATATGAGTTTACATTCAAATGGATATTAAGATTTAAGTCTCAAAACAAGCAAAGAGTAAAGAATCCACAAGACTCAAGTCCGAATTCTTGGAGTTGAAACCCTTTGAATCTTCAAGTTCTTCAAAACCCTCTCCAAACTTAGAACTCAAAATTCTATGTCAAAAATTATACATTAAAAATTTGATATTAAGCTACAACTCTCAACGAGTATTTATAGTTTTCAAAAATGTGTGCTGCAGCGGATCATTCGGCGTCGTTAGTCGAGATCTCCAATCACTTCGGCGATCCGCCCTTTTGTTGGTTTCATTGTCGTCTTGCTCTATCCTTCAGCATCGTCGTATTTTTTATCATTGGGTGACATAGTACAACTTCGCGGAACTGCTAAGCGACACATCGACTTCTCCTTTTCACCCCTAATTTCCCTTTCTTTCAGGGCTCAGTACACTAGAACAAAAGGCGAGGATAATACCTTTTGGCGATTCGCCGAATGGGTTCGGCGATTCTCAGATCTTCATTTCTTCATTCTTTCAGCTGCCTTTGTTCCTTTTTTGCTAAGTAGTGTTCATGCTTTCCCTCAAACTCCAAATACCTGAAACTTAAGGGTTTTCATCAGATATTAAGATAAAATATGCATCTGAGGACACTAGTTCTATCAAAATATATAGCCTAAATGAGTCTAATGTGTGGACTCATTTGTACCTCCTAGATGTAACAAGGCACATAGAACCACGGAAGGGCCCATGTAAGCCACTTACCATATCATAACATAAGAATAGAACAATAAAGAGTTAAAATGTATTTCTAGTCCCAAATTTTCATAAAGGAAATCGAAAGTCTAGACTTGTTTCAAAATAGCCATATATTACAATACTTTAAATGAAATAGGATCACATCCCATACGACATAGTCTGAAAAGAAAATACAAGAAAAGAACTACAATGAGATAACATTTTTCCTTGAATCATGAGGACTCACCAACAAGCTAGGAGAAAGAGTAAATCTTAGCTTTAGCCACAACGATGATCACCTTGAGAACGAGATTCTACACTTAGGGAAAATGCAGGAAAAGTAGGGGTTAGTACAAAAATGCACTAAGTATAATAGCCATGAATAAAAACCTTGAAAACATGCTAAAAGGGACATTTAATTTGAATGCATGCAATTTACTAAGTTAAAACATCATTATGAAGTTAGTGGGAAAGAATAACTCATAAGCATAGTCAATACATTGATCATCATATCATAAGAGGAACATATCATAAATACCCTCACAGCATACTTGTGCAATGCATGAATAAGACCCCATAAATCCCACCCTTGCTAAATAAAGCTTCTTGAGTAACCATAGTTCATAATTCATATTCTGGTTTATATTGTTGTCACAGTGGGGAATAAGCTTTAACCAACATAGACTGTGAGCTTAACATGAAATCTGGTGTCTACCCAACATCGAAAAGGGGTTGTTCTACTTGCCTAAGGTAGAACCATACTTTTAGCTTAGGTGGACCCACTAGCTATATAACCTATTGGGGGTACATAGTTTATGGGATAAGGAGATTGCTAGCAGAAACCCAGACTTAACTAACGTAGAAGGTTTCCATCTCATGAGACCTACTTTGGGAACCCGGACTCAACTAGCGTAAAAGGACCCATTGGGAAGTCAGACTCAACTAGTGTAAAAACTTCCATCTCATATTCAATGTCTGCTCAGTGCTAAGCATTAATTCACACGGAGATCATATTAAGTCTTGACTTAAGTTCATATTCATGGAAGAATGTCTTGACACTCAATCAAACATAATTCATAAGGTAGCTCATTAGATCATGAGAGAGAATAACCTTTCACCGTCCATGTCTACATATAGATTTAATAGGTGAGAAAACCTTTCAACCCTAGAATCATCATATTGTGAGAAAGCCATTTACATCATATCATAATCATACGTAAGTGTTTATATGAGGATAACCTTTCAACAACACAACAACTATATCATAATCATATTCACTTCACTCTCAAAGTGTTGTCAAGGCATATACTAAATCATGCATAATATCATATTTTTCCCTTTCAAGGGTCATAATTCATATCAATTAGAACATCTAGAATTAACTACATTAGACATGGATAAAACATAATTCAAATAACTCAATTACTACAAGCATAATCTCATAATGTTGTTCTTTTATCAATTCACCCACATCACAAGGGCATAAATTGGGAATATGGGAATTTCTACATAAAAACCATAACAAATCATCAATTCAATCATAATATAAAGTAATTCAAACATTATAATCATTTTTTAGAGGAATCCATAACTTGGAATCAAAGCCTAGCTTTTGGGAGATTTCTATCTTTGAAATTGGGATTTTGAAGGGGCACCATGGATGAATTATATCCATGGATGAAGAACTATCATACCTTAGCAATGAAATCCAATGAATTTGAGAATATAACCTTGATCATTAAACCCTAGCTCCAATTTCCTTCTTCTTCTTTTTCCTTGAAGTTCTAGAGAGAGAATATTTTTGGAGAGAAGATGAACTTTGGGAATTATTTGGGTGTTTAGAAAATATGACTTAGTTTAGGTGAATTTGACATAAAAATGTCTTACATAGTGACCCTAAACTTACCTGAAACGACTTCACTTTGATTGGACTTAAACCAGAGTTTCCCAAAACACCCCTCACTTAAAGTTAGATGCCATGGTGACACGAGGGACTCCACAAGCCATGGTCATGACCATGAGCCGTGGTCTGTCTCATGGACTTAAGGCAGTGGCTTGGAACATGTGCCTTTAGCCCACAAGCCCAAGGCAACCTCATGAGGGGATCCACGAGTCGTGGTGTTTGTGATGAGTTTTGGTCCCTCTCGTGGGCATGAGGTAGTGGCTAAGCTACTTCCTTTCCATACTCGCACCACCAAGGCATGACCAAGGCCACTCCCACGAGACGTCTAAGTCTTCATGAGCCGCGAAGTGGCTCGTGTCGAGGAGCCAATTTGGGGCAGCCTTGGGGAGGCTACTGCCTTACAACCACGAGAGGCACTACCAGGCGTGGTGACCACCACTGGCCATGAAGGCCCTCGTGGTCATGGGAAGTTCCTTGTCAAGGCTTGGGCAGCCTTGGCCCTTGCTTTGGCCCTACGCCACCTTCATGACTCTTAACCCTCTTGTTAGGCTCTAGTTTATCCTACTAGTTTCTAGGGTGTTGCAATATCTCCCCCTTGGGAACATTCGTCCTCGTATGACTTTCTAGATAACTTACAGAATTAAAGACTCAAGAGTAGCAACCCATCATGCATGAAACATCAAAATAACGCACAATTCAAAGGAGGAAACATCAACTCCATCTAAATCATGAACATTGCATCACAAGGAAGTAGGAACTAAATGTAACAACCCATTATGCATGAAAACTCAACATTTCTAATATTCATAGGAGGAACTACCTTCTCCAAACTAAAAGCATGCTCAACACAGGGTCATGGAGCCAATATGTAATTTACTCTAAAAAGCATACTAAAGCATGTTCATCAATTCATCTGATAAAGTCAAATAGGCAACTCTTACTCAATTCACAACAACATGTGGAAAATCAATCATAAAAACACATTTTCTTATTCAACATGAATTTCATCTAGAACATGCACAACATAAGTAAATCATGTAAAAACACATATTATACACACGACTCCAAAAACAAGAAAAATCAAGAGGAACTATTTACCTCAAGCTTGAATAGGAGTAGAAGGAAAGAGATGAGGATATCGGGACTTCATATCAGCCTCGGCCTCTCAAGTAGCACCCGCAACTAAGTGATTTCTCCATAAAACCTTCACAGAAGCTATTTTCGTGTTTCTCAATCTCTTGACTTGCCGGTCTAGGATCTCTACCGAAACATCTTCATATAAAAGACTTTCATCAACTCCCAACCCTTTTAGGGGAATAATGGATGCCGGATCTCCAATACACATCTTAAGCATAGAAGCATGAAACATCGGATGAACCGGGGCCAATTTATTTGGCAAATCCATCTCATAAGCAACCTTCCCAATACGTTTAAAATTTTTGTGTGGGCCTACATACCAGGGACTAAGTTTCCCTTTCTTGCGAAATCTCATCACACCCTTCATGGGTGAGATTTTCAAATCGATCCAATCATTAACTTCAAATTCTAGATCCCTTCTTCTTACATTGGCATAAGAGTTTTGTCTACTTTGAGCCGTTCTCAACCTCTCTCTAATAAGATGAACTTTCTCAATGGCTTCATAAACTAGCTCGGGACCTATCAAAGCAACTTCACCTACCTCAAACCAACCAACCAACCAGAGTCCTAAATCTCCTACCTACAAGGCTTCAAAGGGAGCCATACCGACATTTGAATAATAGCTATTATTGTAGGCAAACTCTATTAATGTAAACTGGTCATCCCAATTTCCTTTAAAGTGTATAAAACATGCCCTTAACATATCTTCCAATATTTTGATGGTACGTTCTGCTTGCCCATCAGTTTGGGGATGAAAAGTCGTGCTAAGCTTAACCTTAGTACCAATCCCTCTTTGGAATGACTTCCTAAAGTTAGAAGTAAATTGAGTACCCCGATCGGAAATAATAGATAGAGGAACTCTGAAAATGAAATCATGACGGGAATAAAGTGGGCTGATTTGGTCATCCGATCTATAATGGCCCAAATAGAATCATGTTGCCTTCGGGTGCGAGGCAAACCCATAATAAAGTCCATATTTGCATCTTCCCACTTCCAAGTTGGAATACTTATATCTTGAGACAAGCCTCCCGACCTTTTATGCTCAACGTTAACTTGTTGACAATTAGGACATTTGGCTACATATTTGAAACGACCCCAAAAATGCCCGAAAATGTGCTTCGGAAACACCAATAATTGTAATTTCCATATATCTCAAAATCCGTTTCGTTTTTCGAAAATCCGACTTCATATTCTTTTTTAGGGGGTCAAATTGAGTGGGAAATGGGTCTAACCCAAATTTTAGAGCAACCGTATC